>CAUYQV010098379.1:0-17377 GCA_963574575.1 Galagoides demidoff | reverse complement strand
TAAGGATGATGAGCATTTTTTCATATGTTTGTAGGCCACAGGCCTGTCTTCTTCAGAGAAATTTCTCTTCAAGTCACTCCCACCCTGAGAGGGGATGACTTGTTCTCTCCTTGCTAATACGTTTGAGTTCTCTGTGGATTCTGGTTATTAAACCTTTGTCAGAGACATAACCAGCAAATATCTTCTCCCATTCTGAGGGCTGTCTACTTGCTTTACTTACTGTGCTTTTGGCTGTGCAGAAGCTTTTTAATTTGATCAGGTCCCAGTAGTGTATTTTTGACGTTGCTTCAATTGCCTAGGGGGGTCACATCTACAGGAACAGTTCAAATCCCCATGTGACACAATAAGGCCCTTCAAAATTTTTCTCTGGCCACTATTCCAGATTTTTCTCTACCAACACCCCTACCTACATGTGGAATCTTTACTCAGCCTTAAATTGTATTTCCTTGATGTACTATGCCATATTTTTGTGAAAACTGTCCTTCCTGTGTGGACTGTCTGCTCTTCCACTCACTTCTCTGTATTCAGCAGGAATTGACAGCTTTACAAGCGTAAGAGCCAGAATCTAGTCCAGGAAAATGTGTCCTGGGCTAACCCTACCCCACAGTCACTCTTAATCATCCTTAGTCTCCTCTGGACTTGAAGTGCCAATATATCCTCTTGGCTTCCCTTTTATGTTTAGTTCTCAATCTACAGTAAGTTCCTTCCTTTACAAGTTATTCAGATCACTATTCACCTCTTCACAACTTATGTCACAGCTCATTTATGTTTTTCTGGCCCAGTGCAACTGCACCAATAATGTGCCTTCTCTGTCTTGCCTTTGGAATTTTGCTCTGAAACTTCTCTCATGTACACTTTGGATACTGCTCAGTGTTTCTGATCTAGATTTGACCCCAGCCAGCGAAAATGGCTAGACTTCCCCTTCTCATCCTTTAAGTCTCAGCTCAAACACTACATTCCTCTGTGAAGACTTCCCCTTACCTTCCCAGAATCATCAACTCTTAGGTTTGGAATACATTTACATTATACAGCTTTCATACTGCTGTAATTAAGGGGTTTTTTTCCTCCCCTATTAGGTTATATGTTCCTTGTAGATTCTGGATATTAGTCCTTTGTCAGATATATAATTTGCAAATATTTTCTCTCATTCTGTAGGTTGTCTCTTTACTCTGTTGATTATTTCTTTTGCTGTCCAGAAACTTTACAGTTTAATTAAGTCCCATTTATTTATATTTTTGTTGTTGTTATTTGTAGCAGGCCGTAATGAGTTATAGAAATACCTGTATAACTCAATAATGGAATACCTTGGTGAAAAGGGCATGGAGGGGGATTTAGCTCTCCTAACAAGCATGAGAGCTCGCAAGATGAGAGCATTGGTAAACTGGCAGTCTCTACAACTGTGGTGTTGAACGGCATGAGATCAGCCTTATATTAGGCTAGAGGAGCAGGCAGTTGTGAGCATTCTCATTCTATCATGGACCCGCTTACACTGACTCTGTCTCCTCTCCTGCCTACAGTATGCCAGCACGGCATCTCTCTGCTGAAGATTACCAAGCTCTACTAAAGACTAAGACCTATCTATTCTAAGAAGACTGCTTTACTCAAAGACTCTTTCTCTCTCTTGCCCGTCAGTTAAGTAGATAGCCCTCAGGCAACTAAGAGAAATTGTTCCTGAGCAAGGTAGCTTAGCGGTCTGCATCCGGAACCTAGTTAAGCCGGCCTGAGACCTGGCCAGTCCCAGGCCCTGACAGTTACTATGTTTGTGTTGGGGTGTTAGTCACAAATTCTTTGCCTAGGCCCATGGCCAGAAGAGTTTTTCCCAAGTTTTCTTCTATAATTTTTATGGTGTCAGGCCTTACACTTAAGTCTTTCATTCCTGTTGAGTTAATTTTTATATACGGAGAGAAATGGGGATCCAGTTTCATTATTTTGTAAGAGGCTCTCTAATTTTCCCAGAACCATTTATTGAATAGGGGGTCCTCTCTTTGGTATGTTTTTGCCAAAGATCAGTTGGTTATAGACAAACTTTTTTTTTTTTTTTATCTATGTGTCTACTTGTATACCAGCACCATACATTTTGGTTAATATAGTCTTATAGTATGTAGCATAATTTGAGATTAGGTAATATGATGCCTCTGAATTTATTCCATTTGTTTAGAATTTCTTTGGCTATTTGGGCTCTTTTTTGATTTCATATAAAATTTAGGATTTTTTTTCTAATTCTGTGAAAAATGACATTCTCATTTTGATGGGAATTTCACTGAATCTGTACATTGCTTTGGAAAGTATGAACATTGTATTTATTTTATTTTCAGATTAGTGTGCAGGCACAAACAATTAGGTTACAATATGTGCATTTATTAGGAAGAATCCCTCTTGTAGTTGTGTCCTGCACCCAGGAGGTGTGCCATAGACCCTTATGTTGTGCCCATTAAGTGGAAGCACAACAATCCCTCCTCCTCCCCTCCTCTCCCCCTTCCCTCCCACATCTTGAATTTAATCAGGTTTTTGTCTTGTGTAATCATGTAGTAGATCTTCTACTGGCTTCATATTAGTATTGAGTACACTGGATACTTGCTTTTCCATTCTTGTGATATTTTACTAAAAAGGATGTGTTTCAACTCCATCATGTTAATACAAAAAATGTAAGTCTCATCTTTTTTATGTCTGAATAGTATTCCATGGTATACATATACCACAGTTTATTAATCTGTTCCTGGGTTGGTGGGCATTTAGGTTGTTTCCATATTTTGGTGATTGTAAATTGAGCTGCAGTAAACAATCTAGTATAAATGTCCACATGATAAAATGATTTTTTTTCTTCTGGGTAGATGCTTAGTAATGAGACTGCAGGATCAAATGGGAGGTCTATTTTGATTTCTTTGAGGATTCTCCAGTATTGATATTTTAAAAACTTTGCTTCTTCCAATCCATGAGCATGGGAAGTTTTTTCCATTTGAGTCACCAATGATTTCTTTCATCAGCATTTTGCAGTTCTCTTTGGAGATCTTTTAACTTCTTGGTTAAGCATATTATTACATTTTTTTTAAGCTATTGTAAGTGGTACTGAGTTCTTGATTTGATTCTTGGCTTGGCTGTTGTTGATGTATAGAAATACTAATTATTCGTGTATATTAATTTTGTAACTTGATTATTTATCAATTCTAGAAATTTTTTGTGAGGATTCTTTAGTTTTTTCTAAATACAAGATCATATCATTGGCAAACAGGCATAGTTTTACCTCTTCTTTTCCAACTTCCTGTCCTTTGTTTCCTTCTCTTGCCTGATTGCTCTGGCTCGGACTTCTAGTAGTATGTTCAATAGAGGTGGTAAAAATAGGTGTGTTTGTCTTATTCCAGCTCTTAAGTGGAATGCTTATGACTTTATCTCATTCAGAATAATTTTGGCTGTGGGTTTGTCATATATGTTTTTTATTATCTTGAAGTATGTTTCTTCTATGCCTCATTTGCTAAGGATTTTTAACATGAAGGGGCACTGGATTTTATCAAATGCTTACTCTGCAACTAATGAAATGATTATATGATCCTCATTTTTAATTCTGTTTAAGTGGTGAATAACTTTTATTGATTTATATAGGTTGAACCATCCTTGCATCTTGGGATGAAAGTTACTTGATAATGGCAAATTATTTTTTGGATGTCTTTTGTATTCAAGTTGCTAGTATTGTTAGAATTTTTGCATATATGTTCATAAGGGATATTAATCTATAGTTTTCTTTCTTTGTTGTGCCCTTTCCTGGTTTTGGTATCTGTAATACTGGCTTTGCAGAATAAGTTAGGGAGGATCCCCCCTTTTCAATTTTATAGAACAAATTTTTTAAGATAGGTTCTAGTTCTTCTTTGTAGGTCTAGTAGAATTTGGCTATGTATCCATCTGATCCATCCGGTCTTGGGCTTTTTTGTCAGGGGTATTCTTATTACTGATTCTTGCTACTAAATATTGGTCTGTTCAGGATTTCTATTTCATCCTGATTCAATAAACATGAGCAATAAACCCTGTTGTCATGGAAAATCTTCAGGATATTTAAATGGTTTTACGATTCCTTTCCACCCTACCCCCTACCATTCTGTAGTGATTTACTCCTTCTCATGGGAAGTAAATAGGATTAAAGACAGTGAGTACAGTCTATTTTTCATAAAGTACACCAAGGCACACATGTCCTTTCTAAGCCAATACTTGTCTGACCATAATAAATATGGTGAATTATGGGATGAAAATATTTTTTACCCCCAATTCCTTCTTGGTTAAAAATTATGCTTGTTTGCTTTTTAGAATATATGATTTTATAAAATATTAAAAGAAGCCAGTACTTCTATTTACTATGCTATCTATAGAAAAACAGGTTACATTTTCTTGTCCTTGGAATGTATTTCCTTGATATATGTTAAATTTTTAAGTAAAAAAATTATGCAAATATTTTCTTACTAAGAAAACTTATCCTCAAAAAAAAAATTGACAGTAGTCCCTAAGAAAGTAAACTTTATGTTTAGGATGACCTGAAAATTTCATATCATTACAAAGCAGAGAAAAATGAACAAGTATATGATATAAGCTACTCTGTCACATTTCCACAAAAACTTCCTATTTTTCTATACAGAGTTCTATCTATTCTTACTCTAGATCTTTCAGAGCTAAATCCTTGCCAAAAATGCAAGTCTGTTGAACCTTGTATCACTTTTATAAAATTGGCAAATGTCCACAAAAGCTGTAAGAGGGACCACCAAAATTCATCTGAGCTTTGAGCTAAAGGTCTTTGTATAGTCATGTTAAAATCTGATTGATATGGGAAAACCAAAAAACTGAATTAGCAGTGGTGGCAGTACCTTGCTGCAGTTCTTCATTTTCTTTGATAAGTGGAAAATAGGAAAGACTTCTACACTGGAGAGAGAGAAAACAAACAACTGTTTTAGTAGCACTGAGGCAAATGTGAATAATCTCCTCTTCTGATGTATTTCCCCGATCTCTTAGGGAAAAAAAGTCTCTCAACAGCACAGGAAGAAAACTGCTTCTTTAACCCCCTGATGACAGAAACAAATTGTTTTGCAGCTCTGGGAAGAGATTTGTCACAAATGTGCAAACCAGACCCTGTATCCTGGACATTGTGCAGAGCTGCAGTATCACATTTTTAGGGAATTACAAAGTGACCCTCTAATAACACAAGAGAATTTTTAACACAAAGTTCTGTCTTGATGGCTTAACATATATGGATGGTTTTGGGTGTGTGATCTCAAATGTAATTTTGTTTTTAGTTTAAGTAGTGTTACCCTTGTTGTGATTCTCAGTGTGTCCAGGAGACTTCTTGTTTACAGTAATATAGTTTTCAAAAATGCTAATTCTGCTATTGTTTAATGGACAGATTTAACATCAAACATACTTAAAACTAAATAGCTGTTTATGGTATACTGGCCAATAAAGAGAGCTTGGTGACTGAGCTATCCATTCTATGGAATCACACTTTTGTACTATTTCCATGGAAGAGAATGTCCTATGGAAACTCTTTCATAAGCACTATGCATTTTCATAAGCATTTCTATACACATCTAAAGAAAGGCAATTAAGTAGTACAAAAAAGTGAGGCCTGAAAAATAGATAGGCTGAGGATCCAAATCCTGGCATTTCCACTGCACAGTTATAAAACTGAATAAGTAACTTAGCATCTCTGAGTGTCTATTATATAATGAAGATGATAAAATTCGTGTAACACTACTTAGAATTATGAAAGTATACATCTAAAAGGTATCTGCAATTATATAATGAAGATGGCAAAACCAATCTTAAAGGATTACAATAATCATTAAATGAGAAAATATACCAAGCACCTAGCAGAAGGTCTGGCATGCAATAAGATGAAATAATCACCAACACTACATACTAGTTCTAGACCAAGATACAAATGTATTACAGAATAAAAAGGTTGGTCTTATAGGATTTGTGAGTAATTTGGTATAACAATAAACTCTGCATATATTGTCCGGGTACAATAGAAAATCCAGAATGGATATGCAAATAAGTATCTACAAGCAATATTCCCAGTTCATTGAACAATAATTGACCATCTATAATAAACTGGCAATATATAGATGGCAGAGTTCCTATGATCACCAGGTTCATGATTGAGGACAGGGATTCATAAAACTATACATTTACAAAGACAGTCAATCTAGACTTGGAGGAGAGAGCTAAATTGACAAAAGGCTTCTCAAAGGATCTGATATCAGAGTTGAGCTTTCAAATACAAGGAGTTAACTAGATGTAGAAGGTGATGATGAGTTGAGAGGTGGAATGTGCCCTGTAGGATAAGGGAGCAGTATGTGGAAGTCATGAAGATATAATAACATAGTGTGTATATCTGGGAATTCCAAATATACCAGTGAGGCTAGAGCATAGGACTCAAATACATTTACCAAAAATATCAATCTGATATAGAAATTACATTTTGGCAGGTACTAAGTATGATGCTGCCAACCCTACTTCTCTATGCAAGGCAAGTGCAATATTGGTAGCAACTAAAAATGGCAATCTGGATGCCAAAATTACTCTTGAGTTTAAACTGTGGCAGGATTACATCATTGAGACCAATTTTTTATGTCTTCCAAAGTAAGGAGTGACTATCAAATTTAAGGCATAAGAAAATTACTGGCATAATGAAGAATAGCTTCATGTAAGTATTTGTTCAAGCAAAATCAACTACAGTCAAATTAGATGGCTAGACCACCAATTGTTAGAGCAACAGAAAACAAAATGTTATTAAAAATTAATAAATATATTTATCCAATGAAATATTGGTAAAACAGAAATAAAATACATTAAAGTGGTTTTGGTCCACAATCAAATTCACATGTTAAATGAATCAAAATAAGATAGAAAATTCTTGTGCTATTGCTTAGAGTAGTAGTATATATACAAAAGCATATCTTAAAATCATATTATCCAGTGGATTTAAAAGAACAACTGAAAAAATAACCCCACTCCCACTTCTGGAGGATTTGCTTGATCAAAAAGAAAATGAATTTCTTTCTTTTCTCCCATTCCATTTTTAGTTAACTTATAGTTTGAAATGGCATAAAGTACAAAAATAGCATAATTTCAAGATCATGCCAAGAAAATGAGGGAGCAGCTGTCCAGGGACAGGTTATTCATCGGCTTATTACTTTGAAAAGAGCAGGCTAATAGATTGATTCATAGGCAACGCTGGCCTCATAGTATAACTTGGCAGCAGGAGGGTTGTAGGAATGGGAATCTGAAAGTTCTGGTATATTTAGAGAAATCTATTTGTTTACTATTGATCTCTACTGTTATGTCAATAAAAATCACTTTTATATTTGGGAAGGATGTCTGTGTATGGAGATGTGTATGGGTGTATTTAATCCACTTGACTATCATGACGAAGGAAGAAGGCAGAGCCAATACTTTAGCAAGGAGACATGAAAGGGATCCAGAATTAAAGTAGCAACACCGACCTAGACCCTTCCGATGGAGCCTCACCACTTTACATAACACTCCCCTTCCCATACTAAATTCCCACATCTCAGGCTGTGGGAATAGCTGTAGAATTCATGCATCTCAAAGACTTTCTTGCGGAGGAAAGAAGACTAATTCTAGCAGGGCCAAACTCTGTAGTATTGGACTGGCTAGGAATAGGTAGAGACCCAAAATATAGATTTTTTAAAGAGTTATATCAAACATTGCCAGGTAGACTTCAAGCCAATAGGCAAAGCTAAAAAATGGAAAAAGTACGGCTTAATATTTTTAGCTCTTTTCATTTGAACTAGGACATGGCCATAACACCAATTTTACATCCTTCTTCTTCCATGTCGCAGCTTCCATCAATCATCCCCACTTCTTGGGCAAAGTTGATTAAAGCCATAGAAAGTTGTGTGGAGATATAATGTTGGGGGGAGGTACATTGGTGAGAAGATTCAGGTTTAAAGCAATGTAAAATATCTGTGACTTTTTCAATATAACCTTTCTCCTGAAGCGAGGATACAGATAGTTTTATCAAGTAAGCAATAGTTCCAGAACACTGATTTTAATGTATCAGTGAAGACCAAGCAGCATGTATATCTAAGACATAAAAGAAGCTGATGCCAAGATGGTATCTCATTAACAAACATGAAACACCCCCATCTACTTACCATGTAGTCTAGGGAAGGTGACCCCTGAGTTACATACAGTATATAACAGATAAGACATAGCTACCCTGATTGAAGCCAGGAAAATACTAATTTCATGTTTGAATTATTGTAGATTCAAGGTTGAGATTTGCAACAGTGGAAGTGTCACAGATGGGGAAAAATTATAAAGAATTTCAACAGCTGAAAAGCATGATAGAAAAATTTATGAAAGCATCTCATTATGCATTTGAAAAGTATTTATTGAGTCATTAAAAAAGATGGAGACTTTACATCCTTTGTATTAACCTGGATGGAAGTGGAACACATTATTCTTTGTAAAGCATCGGAAGAATGGAGAAGCAAGAATTCCACATACTCAATTCTCATATGAGGACAATTAAGGACATAGTACATGGTGAGGGGTAGGGGAAGAGGAGAGCAGAGAGAGAGAGAAGGAGGGAGGGGGTGGGGAATCAGGTGTGTGACACACATTTTAGGGGACAGGACACAATTATAAGAGGGACTGTACCTAACAAATGCAATCAATGTAACCTGGTTCTTTATACCCTCAATGAATCTCCAACAATAATAAAAAAAAGTATTTATGGAGAGACAACTGTGTGGAAGACACCATGACAGCCACCTGAGGGGAGCATATGATGACAAATAAACCACAATCCATGCTTTAGAGAAACATGAGTAACTTCAAGTTTCTGGTCCAGTGAGCAAGGAGGTTAAAAGTTGCCGTTCTGTTCCAACAAGAAGTAAAAAGCCAGACAAACTGAAAAATCAACAAATCTGATGATCTTCTAAATTCATCAGAGAAGTGAGGTCGCAAGACAAATCACGCTTGAAAAAATTGCAAAGAGAGACAGATACAGAGAATCACAACTTACTAAAGCAGAACCCTCTGTGGGAACCAGTGCCAGGAACGAAAACCCAAGCTATAATTGATGAATTGCTAGAGGCTAAATGTGGACCACAGTGAGGATCAGAAACTCCATGGGGACCCCTCATGGGGGCCCCACATTTTTCTGAGTTTTATCTCTAAGAGCTCATAGAAGTGTTCACAGTGAAGACTGGAGGGAAAAGGCAGTGAATATTATGCTTCCAGGTGCATGGAAGAGAGAAAAAGAAGGCATTTTAAATACGACAGAACATTCTAGTCTTCTTAACAAGACCTGCCCTCAAAAGAATCTGTTTTATTTATTTATTTTTTAGAGACAGAATCTCACTTTGTCACCCTGGGTAGAGTGCTATGGAGTCACAGCGCACAGCAACCTCCAGATCTCTTGGGCTTAGGTGATTCTCTTACCTCAGCCTCCCAACTAGCTGGGACCATAGGCACCTGCCACAATGCTTGGCTATTTTTTGTTGCAGTTTGACTAGGGCTGGGTTTGAACTTGCCACCCTCAGTATATGGGGCCGGCTCCCTACTCACTGAGCCACAGATGCTGCCCAGAAGAATCTGTTTTAATAGAGCCCCGCCTATTGGGTTTTATCAGAGCCTAACATACTTGAGGAAAATGAAATCTCCCATTTCATCATGTTCCACCTAAGGGAAGAAGGGAATGAGAAGCACTGGTGAAGTTCACAGCTCAGGGCACAGGCTTACCAAAAAACTGAGACCTAATCCTAGAACTATAAAAGGCTTCCCCTACCCCCACACCTTACTACCACCTTACTAAAGACCTACTTACCACAATTCCCTTACCCAGTATACCATGTCCACCTACATAAAAAGATTACAATGGATACCATAAAGCACAGTCTAAGAGACTAAACAAGAATCAGAGTAAGATATGGTACGGATATTGAAATTATCAGACTAGGAATTTTTTTAAAGAAGTATGATTAAGGCCTGGCACCTATAATCCTAACACTCTGGGAAGCCAAGGCGAGTGGATTGCTTGAGGTCAGGAGTTGGTGACCAGCCTGAGCAAGGGTGAGACCCCACCTCTTCTAAAAATAGAAAAATTAGCTGGGCATTACAGGGGCATCTATAGTCCCAGCTACTTAGGCGGTTAAGGCAGAAGGATCACTTGAACATGGAAATTTGAAGTTTCTGTGAGCTGGGCTGATGCCACAGCACTCTACCTAGGGTGACAGAATAAGACTCAGTCGCTTAAAAAAAAAAAGTATGATTAATATGCTAAGGAGTTTCATGGAATAAGCACACAATATTCAAGAACAGATAAAAAGGTGAATAATGTGAGGAAAGAGAAATACAAAGAAAGCACCAAAAGAAATGCTAAAGATCAAAAACAGTATAACACAAATAAAGAACGTTTTTGATTGATTCATTGGTAGACGGGACATGGCTAAGGAAAGAATCTCTAAGCTTGAGGGTGTGGCAATAAAACCACCAAAGCTTAAAACTAAAGAAAAAATACTAAACCTGCCCCCCATTCTTTCTAAGAACAGAAGAGTAACACATATATAAAGGGAATATCAGAAGGAGAAGAAAGAGGACAAGAAACAGAAGAAATATCTGCAACAATAATGACTACGAATTTTCCCAAATTTCAGACACAAAGCCATACATCCAGGAGACACAGAGAAAACCAAGCAGGATAAGTGCCAAAGACCTACACCTGGCCATCCATGAAAAACTCTAGAAAGAAGCCAGAGGAAAGAAACCACCTTACCTATTCAGTAACAAGCTCTATGGTATATGAATTACATTCAACTTCTTCCTAGAAACCATATAAGCAAATAGAGAGTAGAGTAAAATATTTAAAGCATTGAAAGAAAAAAAAACACCTCATCAAAATAGAACTGTTCATCCTGTGAAATTATCCTTCGTAAGTGAAAAAGAAATCAAAGTTTTCTCAGGCAAACAAGAATTAAGGAAATTTGCTGCCAGTAGACCTGCCTTGCAAGAAATGTTCAAATAAGTTCTTCAGAGAAAAGGAAGTATATAGGTCAGAAACTCAGATGTTCATACAGAAAAAGCATTAGAAAATGAATAAGTAAAATAATAACTTTTATTTTCTTATTCTTAGTTGGTCTAAAAAATAATAATTTATTCATAATTATAGCAATGTATTTAATTCATGTATGTTCACATATATACTATATATTTATGTCTATGTAGACAAGAAATGGATGATAGCAATGATACATGTGATAGGAGGGAAGAATTAGGAATCTTAGAAACACTTTAACCTAATCCTCTGTACACTCCCCTTAATCTGAAATAAAATTTAAAAAAATATTTTGATACAACACTTTGGGAGGTTGAGTCAGGAGGATTACATGAGGCAAGAAGTCCAAGACAAGCCTGAGAAAAATGACCCCATTTCTACAGAAAATACTGAAATTAGCCAGGCCTGGTTGTGAATGTCTATAGCTCCAGCTATTCAGGAGGCTAACCCAGGAAGATCACTTGAGCCCAGGAGTTTGAAGTTGCAGTGAGCTATGATGATGCCACCGTGCTGTAGCCTAGATGACAGAGTAATACTCTATCTCAGAAAAAAAAAAATTGATACAATAAGGTATTTCCACTATCTGTGAAGTGGTATGAAAAGTGGGTGTTTCAGTGTTACTGAAAAGTGGGTTTATATTACTTGTAAATTTTATACTACTATTACAAAAGAAAAGAAGAATTAATATGCTGAAAAAAGAAGAAAAAGGGAATTACATAAAACCTTCAATTCAAACCACAAATAGCAGAAAAACTAGAACCAAACAGCAAGGACATACATAAAAAACAGTAACATATATGGTAGTTATTTACTCAACTATATCAATAATCACTTTAACAGTGATCTAAATACACAAATTAAAATACAGTAATGTCAGAGTAGATAAAAACCAAGACAATATGTCTACAAGAAACTCATTTTAAATACAATGACATAAAAAGTATCAATGGGGAAATGGGAGATATTGGCAAATTTCAGTTAGACTGGAGGAATTAATTTTAGTGATCAATAGATCACAATAGTATTGCATGGTTACCACAGTTACTAATAAAAGAACAGACTTTAAACATTATCATCACAAAAAAAAGACAATTTGGTGAGATTATAAGCATGTTAATTAGCTTGATTTTTCTAAATGTATATGTAGAACAAAACATGACATTGTATTATTTATCAATTAAAAATGTAAATTAAACTAAAAGTATTGAGAAAGATATGCCATGCTAATACTAACCAAAAGAAAATTAGCGTAATTATATTATTTTCATACAGAGCAAGCTTCAGAGAAAGAAAAGTTATCAAGAATAAAGAGGGGCATGACATAATAATAAAGGGGTTAACATTTTAAGAGGACAAAATAAGCCTTAATGTGTGTCTAAGAAAAAAAAATCATCAAAAAACATGAGACAAAAACTGGTAGAACTGCAAGGAGAAATAGATAAATCCATTATTATAGTTGGAGATTTTACACCTCTTGGTCAGAAATGGACAGATCTACCAGGCAGAAAAATCTATAACTTGTATTAACAATCTACTTGTATTAACTCAAGTGGATCCAAGTAACACACATAGACTATTTCCTCAATAATCAGAAGAATACATACTCTTCTTAAGCTCCCACTGAGCATGTCTGGGCTATAAACTATACTTTAACAAATTTAAAAAGAATAGAAATTATACAATGTTTGCTTTTAGACAACAGTGGAATGAAACTAGAAACATAGCTGAAATTTTTCAAAATACTTAGAGATTAAACAACATACTTCTAAATAACACATGGGTCAAAGAATAAACCTCAAGATAAATTTTAAAATATTTTGAACTAAGTGAAAATGAAAATATAATTAGTAAAATTTATGGAATGTAGTGAAAGCAGGGCTTAAAGGAAAATGTATAGAATTAGATGTACATAATAGAAAAGATGAAAGATTAAAAATTAATAACCTAAGCTTCCACCTTAAAAAACTAGGAAAAGATAAAGCTAAATCCAAAATTAGCAGAAGAAAAGAAATAATAATAACTAAAGCACAAACAAAGCAAATAAATTAGATATAGGAAATTGGTAGATAAAAATCAATAAAACCAATAACAAGTTCTTTGAAAAGATCAGTAAAATAGATAAAGCCTTTAATAAGCTCAGGGGAGAGAGAGAGAGGACACAAATTACTAATATAATAAATAAGAGAAGGAACATCACCACAGATCCCACAGACACTAAAATGATAGTAAAGGAATAGAATCAACAGCTCTATGCTATTCACAGATAACCTAGATGAAGCAGACCTAGATTATAAATTTGATAACTTAGATGAAATGGAAAAACACAATCTGCCAAAACTAACTCTCTCTCTCTCTCTCTCTCTCTCACACACACACACACACACACACACACATGAATAGACTCATTATAGAATCACTAAATTCCCAAAATAGAGAGCATCAGGCCCAGATAGATGGACTGGTGAATTCTGTTGAACATTTAAGGAAGAAATTATACCAATTTTCTAAAATCTCAGCCACAAGATAGAAGCAGAGGAAATACTTCTGAACTCATTCAGTGGGGCTACTCTAATACCAAATCCAGACAAAGACATTATAAAACAAAAAAAAAACTAGCAGCCAATATCTCTCATAAAGATAAATGCAAAAATCTTCAACAGAATATTAGCAAATCAATCTAATAGTGTATAAAAAGAATTCTAGATCATCACCAAGTGGAATTTATCCCAGATATATAAGGCTTACTCCACATTTGAAAATCTATTAAGACTATATCATACATAAAGCTAAAGAAGAAAAATCATACAATCATATCTACAGAAGTAGAAAAGGCATTTAATGAAATCCAATACCTATTCGTGACAAAAATGCTCAGCAAACTCACAATAGAGGGGAACTTTCTCAACTTGATAAAGAACACACATAGACTGACCAAAAAAAAAAAAAAAACCTATCATACTGAAGCGTGAGAAACTCAAACATTCCCATTAGGATAAGGAACAAGACAATGTGTCTCTTCTTATCACTGCTTTTCAACATTGTATGGGAAGACCTAGTTAATGCTAAGAAAAGAAAATGAAATAAAAGTGTACAGATTAGGAAAGAAAAATTAAAACTGTCTTTGTAGTAACATAATTGTCTGTGCAGGAAATCTGAAAAAATAAACACCAAAAATCCCTCTCAGAACTAATAAGCAATTATAGCAAGGTTGCAGGACACAAGGTTAATATACAAAAGTCAGTTGCTTTTCTATATATCACCAATGAATAAGAGGAATGTGAAATGGTAACATTACCATTTATATTAGTACCCCAAAACAATGAAATACTTAGGTATAAAACAAAATATGTACAAGATCTATATGATGAAAAGTACAAAACTCTGATGAAGGGTATCAAAGAACAAATGGAGAAATATTCCATGTTCATAGATAGGAAGACTCAATCTTGTCAAGATGCCAGTTCTTCCCAATTTGATCTGTAATCCCAATCAAAATCCCAGCAAGTTATTTTGTGGGTACCAGAAAACTGATTTAAAAGTTTATATAGGGAGGCAAAAGATTCAGGATAGCTAACTCAATACTGAAGTAGAAGAACATTCTACTTAGAAGAATATTCTATTTAAAAAGACTAAAAATACTATAAAATTCCTGGTACATGACATTAGGAGAAATCACAAATGATGGTGGGTTTGGTGATGATGTTTTAGATACAACACCAAAGTCACAATCTAAATCTATATAAGAAATAACTGATAAGTGGACCTCATTAAAATAAAAACTTCTGCTTTGTGAAAGACAATGTAAAAACAATAAGATAGGTCACAGATGGGGCAAAAATATTTGCAAAAGGCATCTGGTAAAGACTATGGCCCAAAATATACAAAGAAATCTTAAAACTCAATGGAAAGAAAATGAACCAGATTTAATACTGATGCTGGGAGTGGTAGTTCATGCCTGTAATTCCAGCAATTCAGGAGACTGAAATGGAAAAACCGCTTGAGCCCAGGCGTTTGAGGCATACAGTAAGCTGTGATCATGCCAGTGAACTCCAGCTTGGACAACAGAATGAGATCTCATCTCTTACAAAATAATAATAAAATTAAAATAAAAAATGAATAAATGACCTAAACAGATACCATACCAAGGAAGATATACGGGTGGTAAGTAAACATATAAAAATAAGTTCAGTGGCAAATGTCATCAGGTAATTGCAAATTAAAGCAATAAGATATCACTACACACCTATTAGAAGGGTTAAAATTCAAAACACTGACATCAAATGTTGGCAAACATATGAAGCAAAAGAAACTCTCATTCATTGCTTGTGGGGATGCAAGTGATACAGCCACTTTACTAAACACACTTTTACCACGTCTTCCAGCCCACAGTACTCCTTGTTATTAAGTAGCCAAAGGAATTGAATATGTATGTTCACACAAAAATTTTCACTTGAATATTTATAGCAGGTTTACTCATAATTACTAAAACTTACAAATAACCAATAACCAAGATATCCTTTGGTAGTTGAATGGATAAACCGTGGTACAGCCACAGAAAAGATAATTATTCGGTGCTAAAACAGAAAAGAACTATCAACCCATGGAAAGATAAGGAGGAAACTTAGTTGCATACTACTAAGTGAATAAAGCCAATTGTTAAAGGTTTCATATTGTATAATTCTAACTATATAGCATTTTGGAAAAGGAAAAACTATGGAGACAGTTAAAGATCAGTGATTGCCAATGGTTAGAGCAAAGCATGAATAGGCTGAGCATAGAGGATTTTTAGGGCAATGTAATTTATTCTGCATGATACTGCAATGCTGAGTACATGTCATTATCCACTCGTCCCACCCATAGAATGTGCAACGCTAAGAATGAGCCCAAGAGCTCATTCAAACTTGGGACTGCAGGTGATAATGATGTCAGTGTAAGCTTACTGATTGTAACCAGTGTCCCACTATGGTACTGCATGTTGATAGCAGTGACGAGGGGACTGGGTACATGGAAACTTTCTGTACTTCACTCAGCTTACCCTAAAACTGCTCTAAGAAAATGAAGTTTATTAGAAGGAAGGAGGGAAGGAAGAAAAGAAGAAAGAAAGGAAGAAAGGGAGGAAAAGAATAAAGAATGAGAAAGGGGGAAAAGGGGAGGGAAAGGGAGAAGAGGGGAGGGGAGGGAAAGTTGAACTTTGACCGTCCTCCAAGGAACTTCAAGGAAATATGTTAGAGTAGAAAAGTGTAAAGAAAGCCAAGACTTGTGAAGTACTGTCCTGTTCAACACTAAACATGCCAGGTGAAGTAGTTATCTGCAATTAGCCTATGGAACAAAAGAAGCTAAAATTTAACTATTGCAGACCCACTAAAGCTACACAAGAGGAATCAAATATTCTTTAAAGTAAGCCCACTGTTTAAGAGATAGGAAATTTCTTCCCAAAGATACCTATTTGATACCCTTCAGTGTAGGACAGAATATACATACACAAATAGCAGAGGTGTGGGGTGTTTAACCAAATTTTCTCTGCTAACAAGAACTTTAATAAAGATGTCTTGCCTCCTCAAAAAAAAAAAATAGCAGTAGCAGCTATAAAAACAAGGATCATCCAGTGTTAGTGATACTAGTGATTGGCTAAAAAAATAGGTTTTTATCTTTTAAAAGGAAATCTACAGGTCTTTGCTTAACAAAGTAAAATCATATCATTCTATTAAATATGTCCTTCTAAATGAAATCTTATTTTCATTATCTTTACAATCTAATCTGTAATAAACCTAGCCAATATTAATAATGCTTGCTAAAGGGATGAATAAATAATTAAAGTAATATGATTAAATTCCATATAAAATAGGAAAATAGGTAAATTAATAACTATATGAAAATACCACATAGTATAAATACCATATACTACTGTATACTTATATACAATATAAGTAACATTTGGACCAAAGATTAAGAAATAATAAGACATTTCACAATTACAAAGAAAAATGTCCAATTGATAGGATTGGTATGAAAAGCAAAATCATTCCCCCATTTGTATAAAGAACCGTGATTAATTGCAATTACTCTAAGGCATTCAGTGAGGCCAGCTATTGCTCTTGGACATGGGTGTGAGTTCTACAGCAATCATGGACTGCTCTGCCTCATTAGGATTTCTCCATCCTTGGCCGGGCGTTATGGCGGGCACCTGTGGTCCCAGCTACTTGGGAGGCAGAGGCAGGAGACTCACTTGAGCCCAGGAGTTGGAGGTTGCTATGAGCTGTGATGCCATGGCACTCTACCCAGGGGGATAGCTTGAGGCTCCATCTCAAAAAAAAA
>CAUYQV010098377.1:0-19555 GCA_963574575.1 Galagoides demidoff | reverse complement strand
GACAACTGCAACCAAAAAATAGCCAGGCCTGTGGCAGGCACCTATAGTCCCAGCTACTGGGGAGGCTGAGGCAAGAGAATCACTTAAGCCCAGGAGTTGGAGGTTGCTGTGAGCTGTGACACCATGGCACTCTACCGAGGGTGACAAAGTGAGACTCTGTCTCTTTATTTATATATAAATAAATAAATAAACAAATAGCACCTAGTGTGTGTAAAGTTTAGTAATTTCCATACTATACATGGTGTATTTCATATATTCTCATCTGGAATTCTCCAGATATTATTACTATTTCATTATACAGATGGGTTTAAAGAAGTGAAAAAACTCTCCGAGGTTAGCCAGACAGGGAGTGGTAGAACCTAGGTGGGTCTTTGTTGATTTATTTGTTCATTAGTTGGCTCCTATTAGACACTACCTGTTGGGAAGGGTGTCTATTTCTGTCATTCAGGTAGTGGTGACTTCAAGCCCCAGTGTTTGTTACATGTGTGGACCTAAGTACCTAACCCTCTGAGCCTTGGCTTCTTCATCAGCTAAATGGGAACAACATACCCCCCTGCCCTTGTGTCAGGAGGATTAGATTTTATATGTAGGAGAGCTCAGGCTTCCCTGAGGATAATTTTTTGTCTATTTAATTTACAACCACATCCCCAGAATCCTAAACATCCTTGACATATAGTAGGTATTCAGTACATATCCGTTGAATGAATGAATGAATGGCAGAGTAGGAAATCAATAAGAGGGGTACCCACGCACTCATCCATGCAAGGTATGTTAGTTGAGCACCTACTATGTGCTGGGTCCTATACTAAGTACTGGAGACCAAGCTGTGAATGAAACAGACATAGTCGCTGCTCTCATGGAGCTCCTGATTTATGGGTAGAGACTAATAATCAACAACTGATTAAACACACAGTTTAGTCATAGAGAAATAACTACTGAGGAGGATCTTATCAGAAAAGGGAGATGCAGTCAGGGAAGGCTCTTTGAGGAAGTGACGTGTGAGCTGACTTGTGCATGAAAATCTTGGCCATGTGAAGACCGAGGTCAGGGTTCAGGACAGGAGAACTGCATGGGGAACATGGCTTGGCACATTCCAGAGGCAGCAAAGCAGCAGCAGAGTAAAGGTCCACCAAGCACCAAGACTGTGCCAGGCCTTAAGCGGGCTCAGGCAACACAGGACAGTGTCACCTTCCTCCCCAGCTTGGGTGGGGCCTGGGGTACAGAGGCCATTGCTGGGACTCCCAGGGACATGGAGCTGGCACAGCAATGAGTGTTTGGCCTGGAGAGGCAGATGGTGGCGCCCTCTGACCCCACTGTTTCCTACCTCCCGGGCAGGTGGCTCGCTGCCAATATGGAGCTCCTGGGGAACAGCCTGGTGTTCGTGGCTGCCATCTGTGCCGTGCTGAGCAAGGCCCATCTCAGTGCCGGCCTCGTGGGCTTCTCTGTCTCTGCTGCCCTCCAGGTATTTCCAACACCCCCAACCTGGGCGGACAGAACCAGAGATGGATAGGCTCCTGCCAGTGGGACCTTCAAAGACCCTGAGTCCAAAGTGCCGAGCAGTGAGAGAAACACAGCTCTAAATGGGCTGGATTTAGCTGAGGCGACCTCGCTGGACTTGGGGCACAAGTCTTCCCTCTTGGAGTCTCATGCTCGCCTGAAAGTGGGTCAGTAATCCCCTCACTTCTGATGTTATAAAGACTAGCCAGGATAAAGTATGTGCTGCAAAGTGCATTTCAGTGCATCATTAACTTTTTGTTAAGTATTAATAACAATATGTAATGCCAGGTCATGACGTCTATGAAAAAATATATAAAAACATTTTAAGTAGCATTTGTTAAGGAGACAGGGTTCTTAGAGCTTGATAAATATTAACTCACTTAACCCTGCCCATGACCCCATCAGGAAGGCTGCTAATGTCCTCATTTTACAGTTGAGGCACCTGAGCTTCAACTTCAAGAGTAAGAGGACGGAACACACTGGGGGAGGGGAATGCTTTTATCCCACATCTAGGAAGGCCTCTCTGTAAGGTGACTAGGATCTGTGGCCTGGGGGAGTGAGGAAACAGTAGGAGGAAAGGCCGTTGGGGGGTAGAGGGGCCACCCCTGGTATTAGAGGAACACTAAGAAGGCAGTCAAGGGGGGAGAGGACTCATGGCTCACAGGCCCTGCTGCAGAGCGTAGAGCAGTTCCAAGTGTGATGGGAAATTGGCTGAGGTTTGGGCCCTCTGGGGAAGCTGTCAAAGTATAATCGGCAGGCCCAGGACCTGCTGGGTGTCCTTGGGAGGGCCACATACGCTGTCTGGTCCTGTCTCCCCACCAGTATCCAGACAGTTTGGAAAGCTGGGGTCTGGGGCCTCCTTTCTGGTCTGCATACTCTGATTCTGTGGAAGGAAGGAAGCAATCTCATGGGCGGCAGCCAAGTTCCTCCCCGCTACCCCGGGCCTGGCCCCCAGGCTGGCCCATCCCTGCATCTTTACTCCCAGCCTCTGCCTAAGAGCCTGACACAGCCTTGCAGAACCCAGCCTGAGCTGTCGTCTTGTAACAGGTGACCCAGACGCTGCAGTGGGCTGTTCGCAGCTGGACGGACCTGGAGGGCAGCATTGTGTCAGTGGAGCGGCTGAAGGACTATGCCCGGACGCCCAAGGAGGTTATTACGGGGGTGGTGATTCAGCAGGGCTTGTGCCCTAGAAGGAATGTAGGGAGGACAGTGTGCCCAGGTTCACATCTGCTATGGGTTTTAGAGTCTGTACTCTCTTCTCCTGCCACTCAGCCCGTGCCACCGCGGGGCAGGGTCACAGCCAGGATGGCCGCAACAGTTAAGAGCATAGGGTCTGGTGCCAGGTCAAATCCTGGTTCCTTTACTTCCTAGCTTCACGTCAGGTCACCTATCAAGCAACAGGGGACCAAGAGGAACAGCATTGCAAGAGCAGTGCAGCCATAGCCACAGCATTACAGTAACAGAACAGCCACATAGCAGTAATACCATAGTAACTTGGTAGCATCATTCCAGCAACATGATAGTAACATAGAAATGGGTCAGCCACGTAGCAAGGTGACAGTAATGTAACATCCTGGGTTTACTGTAGGATCAAATGAGAACCTACAATAGTGGACTTGGCACAGTGTCTGGCCCACTGTGACTACTTAGTACACATCTACTGTTCTCATTAGCCCCATTGCACAGATTAGGAAACTAAGGCTCAAGGGCATGGAATGATCTGTTTAAGGTCACAGGAGCAGGAAACAGCAGCATTGATCTCCCCTCTGCATCACACAGTCCTGTCCCCTTCACAACAAGGGTAGGAGTGGTTTTTTTTCCCTGACAGTAAAAGAGACTATTATGACAATAGACAGTGGCTAATGATAATAAAAGATTAAAGGTGGTTAACACCGCCATTATTTTTACCATACCAGATATTTGTTTTCAACACCACTGTCTTCCATGCTCTATCTTAATGCCCATAAAACCCCTGCATAATAGCAATAAATACACTGATTTTGCAGAAGAGGAAATTGAGGTGCAGAGATGTGGGCCATCTTGTGAGAAGCCTTGGAGGAAAGCGCTCTGACCCAGTGTCGTCTCCTGCTCCAGGCCCCCTGGAGGCTGCCCTCCTGTGCAGCTCAGCCCATCTGGCCTCATGGCGGGGAGATTGAGTTCCGGGGCTTTGGGTTCAGATATCGACCTGAGCTCCCGCTGGCCATACGGGACGTGTCCTTTAAGATCCACGCAGGAGAGAAGGTGAGCAGTTCTCCCACAACATCTTCTCCACGGAGGGCAGGACCTAGGGCCCAGCCCTGAGCACCAGCCATGCCCCAAGCTCCCCTCCTCACATCCCAAGTGTTTGGATCCCCCACACCCTAAACTGGATTCCTCATCTTCCCCAAACCTGGTTCTACATGGTGACCGCTCAGGAAGCAGTATCCCTAGATAAGGAGTCCAGTCCCCAACTTTCTTCTTCTTCTGACATTGACAGAGTGTTAAATGTTCCAAATTTGTTACCCAGTTTACATGGATGGGTTCATGTCACTTATGTCTCAGTCCCAGTTTTCCCATCTGTAAAATGGGAATAATGTCAGCCTCATAGAGTTGTTGTGACATTTGAGTTAATACATAAAAAATCACTGGCTCTTAGGAAGTACTACAGAAAAAGCTTATTGATGCTTTTATTATTATTTACATTTTTAACTGTCACGACAATCCTGTGAGGAAGTGCTAGTATTATCCCATTTTACAGATGCTTAGCCAGGTGCCTGCACCAAAACCTTCTCTTCCCTCCCTACCTACAGACACTTCTCCTGTCACCCTCACTGTCTCCCCTCTAGGCTCCCAACAGAATCTGCCGGGCTACCTCCTGTCTGTTCTCCTGTGATCTTTATCAGCATGAGTGACACAGCACTTCATTCTCTTGCTCAAAACCTACCAGCTCTCAGCTTCCCTCAGGGTAAAGTCTGAATTCCTGAGCTTGCCAGTCAAGGCTCTGCCCACCTCCCCAGCTCTGCAGGGTTTAGCCAATGTTTGTACAGCAGCTGTCTCTGGGCACCGGGCAGACATAAGATGCTGTAAGCTCAATGAGTTTCTGTCTTTTAAACACGTGCGATGTGGTTTACCTGGAGTCTTTGTGGTTTACCACATGTCATCTTCCCTGAACTCCTGCTCATCCTTCGACTCCAGTCAAGTATCCCCTCCTCCATGAAGTCTTCTCTGATTACACCCACACCCGTCAAATCCCATCCCAGGTAGCATGAACAGCACCTTCTTTGCTTCCTTCAATTGCTTCAGATCCAGAGCTTGATCAGAGAGTGATTGTTCATTGCTCTGTATTAAAATTTAGTTTAGGATTGGTGCCCATAGCCCAGTGGTTATGGCTCCAGCCACATACAACAAGGCTGGCGGGTTCAAACCTGGCCTGGGCCTGCTAAACAACAAGGACAGCTGCAACAGAAAAATAGCTGGTGGTTGTGGTGGGCACCTATAGTCCCAGCTACTTGGGAGGCTGAGGCAAGAGAATCGCTTAAACCCAAGAGTTTGAGGTTGCTGTGAGCTGTAACGCCAGGGCACTCTACTGAGGGCAACATAGTGACTGTCTCAAAAAATAAAATAAAATTTAGTGTACTCAGTTGCACTGTTTTCTAGACCAGATGCTCCACACGGGAGCAAGGACCCTTTGGTTTCTGTACTCTTGATACCTATACATGTGGATGGCATATGGTGGGGTGACCTGTAGGTTTCATTCACTTATGAATCAAATAGTGTTGAACCCCTATCATGTATCAGACGCTGAGAGAAAAGCATAAGGCTGAGAAAAATGATGGGCAAAAGGAGAGATGATGAAAGGATGGATGGATAGGGCAGAAGAGAGGATGAGAGATGGAGGATAGGATAGGGGAAGAAGGAAGGAGGGGTGCCGAAGAGGGTGGATAGAAGGATTGAGAAGGAGGGAGGCAGAGAAGGAAGGGTGGAGGAACAGATGAAAAGACAGGAGAGATGTTGGAACAAGGGGAACTGAGAAAAATACAAAAATGGCTCAGCTCCCAGAGCACAGTGGTTACGGTGCCAGCCACGTGCACCGAGACTGGCCGGTTCAAACCCAGCCAGGCGTTGTGGTGGGCACCTGAGGTGCCAGCTACTTAGGAGACTGAAGCAAGAGAATCACTTAAGCCCAAGAGTTTGAGGTTGCTGTGAACTTGACGCCACAGCATTCTACTGAGGGTGACATAGTGACACTCTGTCTCAAAAAAAAAAAAAATACAAAAACGTAAGGGTGGGCAGATGAAAAGAAGGATGAGTGTTCACAGGGTAATGGATGGACAGATCACGGATACAGGGGAAACGTCTCCCAAATAGATACCCACAACCCCTTTTGGGCTGTGGCCTGCCTGCCTTCCTTTGGCAGGCCTGGTCAGAGCCATTCTTGCCCTCCTGTCACCTGGCAGGTGGGCATTGTTGGCAGGACCGGGGCCGGGAAGTCCTCCCTGGCTGGGGGCCTACTTCGGCTCCAGGAGGCCGCTGAGGGGGAAGTCTGGATTGATGGGGTCCTCATTGCCAATGTGGGGCTACACACACTCCGGTCCAGAATCACCGTCATCCCCCAGGTGAGGCTGGTGGGGGGTGGTGGGCAGAGGTGGGAGGTACAGCAGACCCTGACTCTGACATGCTGCGCCTCTCATCCAGGACCCCATCCTGTTCCCCGGCTCTCTGCGGATGAACCTTGACCTGTTACAGGAGCACATGGATGAAGCCATCTGGGAGGCCCTGGAAACCGTGCAGCTCAAAGCCTTGGTGGCCAGCCTGCCGGGCCAGTTGCAGTACACATGCACCGAGCAAGGCGAGGACCTAAGGTATGGTCCCCCCACCCACCACGGCAGGACCTGCTGAGAGGTGGGACAGAGGGGCAGGGGGCAGGCTCCTTCCAGAGGATTATCAGCCTTGTTGTGCTAAAAAGTCACACAGGATTCCACATTCTGACAATCTCTACATACCAAGGTCCTTTTCCCCCAATTATTAGAGCTTCCTAAATTTATTTGGTGGCAAAACACAACCTCAACTGACATGAGGCTATTTATAGTCTTTATTTATCCCACTCAGTAGTTAAGTATTTATTTTACTACAAAAATATCATCTTTGATACTGGGTGCTCACCTCATACCTCCTGGGGCTATGAATAAAAAAAAAAGAAAGAAAATTAACCATTTTTAAGTGCACAGATCATTAGTCTTAGGTACATTCTTTACATTGTTATGTAATAAAACAGTGTCCCCAGCCAGAGGTGGTGGCTCACACCTGTAATCCCAGTGCTTTGGGAGGCTGAGGTGGATGGATCACCTGAGCTCAGGAGTTCAAGACCAGCCTGATCAAGAGTGAGACCCTGTCTCTAAAAAATAGCCGGGCGTGGTGGTGGGAGCCTGTAGTCCCAGCTACTTAGGAGGCTGAGACAAGAGGATCACTCAAGCCCAGGAGTTTGAGGTTACTGTGAGCTGTGAGGCCATGGCACTCTACCCAGGGCCACAAAGGAGAGTCTGTCTCAAAACAAACAAACAAACAAAAAAGTGTCCCCACTAAACAATAACTTCTCATCCCACTCCCCCAGCCCCTGGCAGCCACCGTGCTACTTTCTGTCTCTGAATTTGGCTCCTCTACATCCCTCATATAAGTGGACTTGTACAGTATTTATCCTTTTGTGACCTGGTTTCACTTAGTGTAATGTCCTCATGGCTCATCTGTGTTGTAGCATAAGTCAGAATTTCCTTTTTTTTTTTTTTTTTAAGAGACAGAGTCTCACTCTGTCACCCTTAGGAGAGTGCTGTGGTGTCACAGCTCACAACAACCTCTAGCTCTTGGGCTTAGGTGATTCTCTTGCCTCAGCCTCCAGAGTAGCTGGGACTACAGGCACCCACCACAACGCCCAGCTATTTTTTGTTGCAGTTTGGCTGGGGCTGGGTTTGAACCCACCACCCTCGGTATATGGGGCTGGCGCCCCACTCACTGAGCCATAGGCACCGCCCAGAATTTCCTTTCTTTTAAGGCTGAATAATATTCCATTATATGCATAGTTCACCTATCGATGGCTATCTTGGTTGTTTCCACCTTTTGGCTATTATGAAAACCACTGCTGTGATCATAGGTGCACAGGGATATGCCTTTTTGAAAAACAATATGTTCTGAATTCATAAACCCATCTGCCTCTAAGGGCGTTAGAAGGGCCTGGGGAGGTAATGGTTTCCAGTACCAGAGAGATGATGTGGCTACATGGGCTCCAGACTGCCCAGTGCAAATGCAGCTTCCCCCACTTACTAGCTGTAGGACTTGGGCAAGTTACTAATTATCTAATCTTCTTTGCCTCACTTTCCTCATCTATGAAATGAGAATACAAGCACCCACCTACCTGTGCAAAGATTGAGTGAGTTGTATGTGCAAAGCTGTCCAAATGGCACGTGATATATAGGAAACAACAAATACTAATCCTCAGAGCCACAGTCTCACAAATCCAATTTCACAGAGTAGGAATCTGAGGCCTGAGACTTCCCCCCGGGGCACCCAGCTTGGCGGTGGTGAGGCTGGGGCAAGACCTGGTCACCCTGACACCCACGCTGAATAATCAGAACCATAGTAGGTTCTGATTCTCTGAAGAGACGTGTTTGTGGAAGGGGCTGCCACGTGAGGAAGAAGAATGGCAGGAAATAGCCCCAGCCATGCTGGGTCCTCAGGGGCTGGTTCCCAGCTGGGGCAGGGG
Source organism: Galagoides demidoff (assembly GCA_963574575.1). Classification (NCBI taxonomy): domain Eukaryota; kingdom Metazoa; phylum Chordata; class Mammalia; order Primates; family Galagidae; genus Galagoides; species Galagoides demidoff. The sequence continues at coordinate 11,325 of CAUYQV010098377.1, read as the reverse complement.
TCTCACTTGCCATGTGACCTTGAGTCTCAGCTTCTCCCCCTGTTGATTAGGGGATGCAACTTCCCACCAAGGGCTTGCTCTGTGACAAGCACATACTTTTATACGACTTATCTTCACAACTCAGTAAGGAAGTGCCCATGAGGACCCCAGATTCTGGAGTCAGAGGACCTGGGTTCAAATTCTGGATCCACCATTAACTTTGTGACCTTGGACAAGCCCACTTGATCTCTTTGCATCTGTTTCCCCCTCTCTAAAAAAGAGAAGAACAATACCTACCTTTGTGGTCATTTTGAGGATAGAGTTTATATATACACAAGCATTTGTTTAGCATGTGTCTGCACACGGTAAGCCCATAGAATAGAAATAAAGCCCTATCCCAGGCAGGGAAATTGAGGTACAAAGCATTTGGAGGATTTGCCTATAGTCAGCGTCCTAAAAGATGGCAGGGTGGGGGTTCCTACCTGCTCTGTAGACCACAGACTCCACGCATGGGGAGGCACACACAGTGCTGTCCTAACCCACTGTGGGCATGCCTTGTACATGTGGCCTAACTATTCCACTCCTTCCCAGCATGGGTCAGAAGCAGCTCCTGTGTCTGGCACGTGCCCTTCTCCGGAAAACCCAGATCCTCATCCTGGACGAAGCCACAGCAGCGGTGGACCCGGGCACCGAGCTGCAGATGCAGGCCTCCCTCGGGCGCTGCTTTGCCCAGTGCACTGTGCTGCTCATCGCCCACCGCCTGAGCTCCGTGATGGACTGCACACGGTAAGGCCCCTGCCCCTGGCCGCAAGGCTCAGGGCGGAGAGCTGAAAGGGCCCCGAGGGACACATGCCCAGCAGTGATCCAACCTGGCTGTCAGGGTCAGAAACCTCCACGGGAAGTGGCACTCCACAGGCGCAAACCTCAGCCCAGATGTGCTAAACTGTCAGAGCCACCGAGTGCCTGGACTGGTAGCCCAAGAGCCATCCTGCCTCCCTCTCTCCTACAGGGTACTGGTCATGGACAAGGGGCAGGTGGCAGAGAGCGGCAGCCCAGCCCAGCTGCTGGCCCAGAAGGGCCTATTCTATAGGCTGGCGCAGGAGTCAGGCCTGGTCTGAACCAGGCCCCTCCACCAGCCCCCACTGCCTGAACATCCTCTAGCACCCTGGAGACGCAAGTGACCTGGACGGCATGGGAGGCTCCAAACGATTTGGAGTCTACACCCCACTTTGCTCCCTGGGAGGAAAGTGGCAGAGAAACAGAGCATCAGACCCCAAAACACTTAGGGCCCACCTAGCACTGTCCACCTTGGAGCCAGGGTCACAGCATCCCTCAGCCCTGGCTGCCCCTGGACTCACTCATGCCACGCTCCCCTCCCACCTGTTAAGTCAGGATGCCTGGGGCAAGGGACAGCCACAGCATTTGTGCTCTTTTACAGTTTCATTCTTTTATTTTGGGCTAATCCTAGATACCTATACAAATTGTAAAGAACAAATAATTCAGAGAGACCTTTAACCCCTTAACCTATTTCTCCCAAAGGTAACATCTTATAAAACTCTGGTCAATATCACGGCCAGGAAGGATACGGAAATTAACACAATTTATAATACCAGTCTTCAGATTTCCCACTTGAGTTCATTTGGGTGTGCTTAATTCTATACTGTTCTATGACATGTTTGTGCCTCCACCACAGTGAGGGTACAAGTTGGTCCCTCATGTGTCCCCCTAGCACCTACTGATTAGGTGTCTGCCATGGCATTAAAGCTCCCCTGTCTGATTTCAGCGTGGAGGGGGCGAGGGGGAATGGAGGGACGGGGACTGAGAACTACTGCCTGCACCCACCCCAAGAGCTCCAAGGACACACACAGCCAGGTCCCCTCACCAAGCATGGGTGCTGTACAGGTACCAGCAGTATCATGTGCGTGTCCTGTTCCCAACACTGGGAGGAACCAGGACTCTGCGGTCCCAGGACTTGGCACAAGTCATGCAGCTTCCTGGGGAAGTCCCAGCCGCCAGTATTTCTGTTCACAGTTCTGCTGCAGGTGCTGTTTGGTCGGGACAGATCAAACTGAAGGGGGGGGGACCTGTTTCTGACAATAGTCCGAAAGCCAACACTGGACTCATATAGCCAGATGCAGGAACCAGGGAGAGGAACAAAGAGCCTAAGAGAGCCACACAGAAGGTCACACACAGACCGCTGTGAAAGGTGGTGTGAGACATCAGCTTTCTCACCCTTAACACTGTTGACATGTGGGGCCAGATAACTCCCTGCTGTAGGGGCCTGTCCTCTGCATGGCTGGACATTCAGCACCATCCCTGGCCTCTAGCCACTGGGTGCCAGTAGCAGACCCCACAGCCCCTGTAGTTGTGACCCTGGGGGATCAAAGCACCTGGCTGAGAATTACTAGTCAACTGGCCCCAACTGCCATGGATAACCTAGGGCAGCAGTTGTGCTAGTGCGGGGGTCAGGGGATGGAAACCCACCTGCTCTTGAGAACACAGGGCCTGCTGTGCCCCAGCCAGGTCAGCAGGACTTTGATGGCCCATCCTGACAAAGGGATGTATGATCCCCTCTTGGGCCCAGGGTAATCTAACTCTAGACCTAATCACAGCTTCCATCTCCTTTGGCCAAAACATGGCCAGCAGCTCACATGGGTACCTTCAAAGTGGGTCCTCACTGCCTCCAACCATGCTCCACGGTAAGGGAGCCTGGGGAGTAAGAGGTAAGGACCCCATTCTACAGGGGAGGAAACCGAGGCTCACAGAGTTGACACGACTTGCCAACGTCCCCTGCTAGCATGTGGCAGAGTGGGGACCTACTCCTGGGTTTATCTAATACCAGAGCATGTCCATCCTTTAGCGAAAGGGAAGGTACCGGACGCACCCCTTGTCTCTGCCTGGAGCCAAGCCCCCAGTCTCCTCTGCAGAGAGATCACAAGCAGAGGCTGCTGGGCTCAACAAACTCAGCCGGGGTTGCTCCAGGGCCACCAGAGCCTCTTTCATAGACCAGCGTTGGCCAGAGAACAGCTTATGGGCCACGGGTGGCCAACACGTGGAAGCCAGTGCCCGTGACACCTGCTAAGAAGATTGCTATTGGGCCCACACCACAGTGGCCTGGGCGCCAGCCAGTAGAGCCACCTGGGCTATTAACCCCCCTGCCATGGGCTTTGGCCAGCAAGGCCCAGCAGGCAGGTGGAACACAGGTGAGACCCAGCAAAGCTATAGACATTGTTTCCTCAGCCAGTGCTGCCCTAGTGGGCCCTTTATCCTCACCACTGTCACTGTGTCACTGCAAACACATAACTGTATGCCCCAGACACCTGCAACAGGTCATCCAGTTGCCTCTCACAACTGGAGGAGGAAGGCACCATCTCACTGGGGCCCCTTTAATGAAGAGGGTGCTACCATCAGGCCACCTTCATAGATGTCCTATGATTAGGCCATTCAGCCTCTTGGACAGATGAGAAAACCGAGACAGGTGTAACCAGGTGTGTCCCCACCCATGGCTTCAGAGCCCATGACCTTACCATCAGGCCATGGAGCCTCTTCTCAAGCTCTAGGCCATCAGCTCACTGCTAAGAACTGACTCCTGCTCTAGAATCCCACTGTGAGGACAAAGGACAAAGGTAGGGAGGGGCTTCCTTTCTTCCTTGAGCCGAGGGACCCCAGCACCTGACACGGTGCAGGGCTCAGAGGCTCAGCCAGTGTGGATTATGTGGTAGAGAAGGGGAGGGACAGATGAATGACCACTACATATGAAGATGTCCTCAGGGCCAGGCATGGTGCTGGGTGCCTTCCTGACCTACTTTTGTCCTCACAATGAGATAGTCCTGGCTATACTGATAGGAAACCACAGCCTGGGAAGGCCAGTTCCCACCAAGAGGCCCCTGTGATTCCGCCCTCAGCACAGGCTGTCCCCAGCAAGGCAGCCAGTCACCAGTGTGTGCTGTGTGCTTGTGCTCTCCTGGCGGGACCTCAGCACTCATGGAGCTGCCATTCTGAAACAGGGAGGAGGGGGTACCCTTGATGAGCAGCATGAAGACCCTGGGGCCAGAGGAAGGTGCTGGGGACAGAGATGGCAGGAAGCCAGGCAGTGCAGATCTTGCCGTGGTTGCTACTCTGAGGCAGGGACATGGGGGATGTGATTCAAGAGCTGTGTGTTTTTATGGGATGCCTATGGCTGCCGGGTTGAGAACAGACTGAGTGTGGTTGGGGGCTGGCTAGGGGCAGGAGCACCCAGCTGCCCCACCCAGCACATACCAGGTGGAGTTCTCAGAGACTCGCTTAGGACCTGACCCGGGATTCAATCCTCAGAGTCAGGCTCTGAGACAGAAATATACATCTCGCGTCTAATGTGAAGACGCCCTGGCTGGCAGATCCAGGTTTGCCAATGGACATGACCGCCAGCTTTTAACTGAGCATCATCGGTACTCTGTCGTCTCTGAAACAGGCCAGCGATTTCTATCAGGGACAGCAGCGCTCGAGGGAAAGCTTCCAGTGCTAAAATGCTCCCCCTGCATGTGTACTTGGTGCGTGGTTTCAGGGTTTGGCTGAAATGGTGGCTCCCCAAATACAGGCTTTCCTCACCACCCTGACTCACCCAATTCAAAGCCAGAAATCAAACACGTTAGTCTCACTATCCCACTATCTAAAACTTAGCCCAACAATTTGGATAGGGAGAAAGACTTCTCTTCCACACACTGCCTGCACCCCCAGCTCCCTCTGTGGTTTGGCTGAGGCCACATGACTCCTTTTGGCCCGTGGACCTCACTTCCTGTCTGAGTGGCCCATTCTCCCTGCCCTCACTGCAGGGGACCTGCAAGCCAGCCGTTGGGAGGCAACGTCAAAAGACCAGTGTAGTCTGGATTAGTGGCCCTGTGGAAAGCAGCTGCCCTAGTGGCACCTGGCCCTCACCAAGAACTGCATGAGTGAGAAGTAAACCCGTGTTCATCTCCCAAGACTTGAATGGCCACCTGGTGATGAAGCGCAGCCTCACCTATCCTGATGCAAAGGGACTTTCAAGAGTCATTCTGGGCACAAGTGATTTGTGACTCACCTTTGTCCTAGAACCTGACCTAGGCTACATGTACCACACATATCACTGCTCAATTTTGTAATAACCCAGGGGCTCGGTAGGATCAGCCTACTTTTACAAACAGAGCAACTGAGGCACCAAGGCTAAGTGACAAGGGTTGCATGGCCAGCAAAGGGCAAGAACAGGACTCCAGCCTGGGTCTATCTGACCCTGAGGCCTTAGCTGTGTCCACCTTGCCAGTGTGCTGTCTCCCCACTAAGTCCCACCTGACCCTTGACTTTTACACTCGCCGTTACTGGCAACGGCTCTTGCTGGAGGCAGCACACTTGTCAAAGGGAAAGAAGCCTACGGGAGGATGCTGCGTCCTGACCCCACCAGAGGGCTGGAACCTTTGCTGATGCCCCCCCAAAAATGGAACAGTCATTTAGAAAGAAATAAAATATATATTTTTTTACTGCAAATATTCATGTTTCCAGTGTAAGTCATTACAAAAAGATCCCTCCGAAAAAAACTTGGTTTATCTAATGTGAAAGAATGGTATAACTTACAAAAAATAAATATTTCCACCTAAAAGAAAGAAACGCTCTGGGTTTGAAGCCACCAAGGTAAGTCACAGCAAGTAGGAAGGTTGGGGCAGCCGTCAGTTCCCGCCGCTTTCTAGGGCTCACTTTGTTCTCCACCCAAGACCTCTCCAGCAGAGACTCCGGAGGACTCTGCTTCTCCATTTCCTCCCAGGAATGCAGGGGACCCAGTGGCAGACACAGGCCCAGCTTTGGACTATTCCCCGGGGATGCTGCTCCTTGGCCTAATACTTCCTTCCAAGAAAGTGAAGTCGTGAGACTATTTTTCTCCCAGGAGGAGAACTTATAAAAAAAAAAAAATTGCTATTTGAGGATGGATTCTTTTCTCATCCATATAAGAGAATTGGTAACTCAATGTCAAGCTCCCCGCCGTGCCGCCCCTTGGCAGCTAACTCGATGCCAATGGTGCAGAATTAAAACCCAGAACTGAGAAGACTCAAAGGGACTCTTCCTGGTACCAGCTGGTGATCTGTGGAGGCACGTCATGCCCTTTGCTTTTGATGTTCCATAACCCTTAGCAGACCTTCCTCTCTGGGTACCTGGAGGGGTAAAGGAAAGAGGCAGGAAGGAAAGTGAGGCAGATTGGAGCACCGGGCAGGCGAGCCCAAGCTAGGCAGTCAGCTCTCCAAGACAACAAGCCCCGGGCCCGGACTCTACTAGTCCAGCTAAGTCTCTTGGATGAGGACATGTGCCCCAGGGAGGCAGCTCTGAGATGTCAGCTCCCAGCGTCTGTCTGAATGCCTGGAAGACCAGTGTTGTCAGGAGGACCGTCCAGGCCCTGGGGACACACTGCCCACAGGGGAGAATGATTTTCACCGAGCCCCTCAACCTCAAAGCTGCAGGCTCAAGGAAATGAAGCTTTCTGGGTGGAACCAGACAAGGATGTTGGAGAACCAAAGGGGCCAGGAGCTTCTTGAAGACTCAGAGTCCACAGACTTTGGTGGAGAGACCCAAGGCAGTTGGCTGGATTTGGTCACTAGCATATTCTGTACAACCGATTCCTCTGGAAGTCTGGCTGCCAAACCTCTGCTTTGGGAAGCAGCAGGGCACAGCGTACACTCCCAGGGCATGAGAACATGCGTGCTATCTCAAAGGGGCCCCAGAGGTGAGGGGTGCGCTCTGGGTCAGATGCATCTCTCTCTCCTTTGTCTTCATGGCCATTTCCAGGCAGGGGGCAGAATGGTGGCTGCTGCTGCTGCAGCTGTTGCTTTGGATTAGTTTCAGTTTTTTGGGTTTGGTTTCTTGATTTTTGGTTTTGGTGTAGGAGGCTTGGTTTCCCGAGGACGCTGACATCCCTGAATGCTGGCATGTTGGCCCTGCAGTTCTGGCCAGGTATGCCAGATCTGGGCTCATGCCAAGCCAGCATCTTTGGCCATGTCATAGAAGAGACCTTTCTGCTGTAGGAGGTCAGAGGGGCTGCCACATTCCCGGATTTCTCCTTTGTCCAAGACGATCACCCTGCAGGAGAGGTCCACACATGAGGGTAGGAAAGGGGGTGGTATCTGTGGCCCTGTGAGCCACCTCAGCAAGTTGCTGCTTCGGGCTGGACCCCTAATATTGGCCAGGATTCATGAAGCAGTCTGGCTGACTGCCCATCCTCAATCCCTACTTCTAGTCAAGGTCAAATTCCCATGAGGTTTAGTCATTAATATCTAGTGCCATCTTCAATAATGGCGGGAATAGTAATGATCACAGTGGTATCAATTACACTCATTGTCCCATTACACTCAGAATAAAAGAAAAAGATCTTACCATTGTCTACAATAGAAGTTGGCAACCTTTTTCTGAAAGGGGCCAGATAATAAATATTTTTGGCTCTGTGGGCCACGTGGTTTCTGTTACAACCTGTCATCTCTGCTGTGTTTATAGTCTGAACATATCCAACAACAGGAAAATGAATAGGCGCAGCTGTGTGCCAACAAAACTTTAACCACAGAAATATGCAGAGGGCCAGATTTGGCCCATGGACCATAGTTTTCTGACCCTGGAACACAAATTCCTATGGGATCCAACACACCCTACTTTTGACATCATTCTGGTTATATCCCTCTGGAACTCAAAAATGCCAACACAGCACCTGTCACGTACACATAGTAGGTGCTTGGTGATCTTTTAAAAATGTCAGGCCACTCTTACAGTGCTCTTCTCACTGTAGTTACATGGTGCTCTAAGATTTAATCTTCCAGCCTCATCTCCTACCACCGACGGGTCCCTTCCAGTCTCCAGACACACTGTCCTCTTGTTAGCCTCCAAATTCAGTAAATGTGTTTCCATTTTCAGGGCCACTTCAGGGGCTCTGCACCCTCTCTCCAGAATGTTTGTTCTTCCTTTTAGATCAAAGGTTAGCTAACTGTGGTCCACAGGCCAAAATCTTAATAAATCTTAATAAAAAGTCTTATTAGAACACAGCTATTCCTATTCATTTGCATATTGCCTATGTCTGCTTTTGTGCTAGAATGTCAGAGACCAGATGGCCCACAAAGTGGAACCTATTCTGACCCTTTACAGGAAAAAGGTGCTAATCTCTGTCCTGATCTTCCTGTAGCCAACTCAGCTCAAATGCTACCTCCTCAGAGAGGCCTCCCCTGAGCACATATGCTAAATTCAAAACCCTCAGGATCCAGGCATCAGGGCCACAATACGACTTCTGTGGGCCACATGCACTGATGCCTGTGTGAGCTGCTTTCTCCACAGAAAAGTGCCAACACAGTCACTGAAAACAAATATAATCTAGTCTAGATTATATTTACTTCTTTTCTTCTCCTTTTATTTAATTAATTTACTTATTTTTTCGAGACAAAGTCTCTCTTTGTTGCCTGTGATAGAGTGCTATGGTGTCATATCTCACGGCAACCTCAAACTCTTGGGCTCAAGCGATCCTCCTGCCTCAGCCTCCCGAGTAGCTGGGACTACAGGTGCCCGCCACAACACCTGGCTATTTTTAGAGATGAAGTCTTCCACTGGCTCAGGCTGGTCTCAAACTCTTAAGCTCAGATGATCTACCTACCTTGGCCTCCCAGATTATTGGATTCCAGCCGTCAGCCACAGGGCCTGGCCTTTTCTCCTCATTTTTAAAAGACAATTAAACATTTCCATGGAGCCCAGAAACTGTGCCTGCTGCCCTGTCCTCGTTAGGCTTCCTCCCCAGCACTTAACAGTCCTCTGAACCATGTGGGTTTGCTGCTCTGTTCATTGTCTGTCTCCCTCATCTAAGCTGTTCTGTCTCTGAGGCTGGTCCCTGGTCTGACAATGTCCTGCAGAGTCTCCAGTGCCCAGAACAGTTCCAGAAACCCGGCAGGCACACCATGCGGATGTGCTAACTGCCTTAATGACTGAATGATGCCAGAAATACCTGGAACTACCTGGGATAAAGACAGGAGCCACCACCTGGTGCTGTCACTAGGCATAAGGACAGTACTAGACAAAAGAAAGAGGGGGTCACAGTGAACCCCCAAAGCCTAGAGGCCTCTGTGCCAGGGGATCACCTAGTGTAGTCCATGATGGTGTTGAGACGGTGAGCGATGGTGAGAACAGTACAGCCCTCAAACTGCGTCCGGATGGTAGACTGAATGAGGTTGTCTGTTTCCAGGTCCACAGCTGCTGTGGCCTCATCCAACACAAGGATCTTCGTCTTCCTCAGTAGGGCCCGGGCTAGGCATACAAGCTGTCTCTGCCCGATGCTTGATAGGAAGAAAAAGACCAGGAGATAGTGTCAGACCACCCTGACCCTAACCTAGGTCTAGGCTGGGAGAAGAAAGAGACCCTGTGTTGCTTAGAACAGGAGAGTACATCCCGCTCCCCGCACCCGTGCCTATAGCAGACATCACCAATCAGTCAGATGTGTCTCCCGTTATGCAAAAAACAGGTTCAGAATCATTTTCAGCATGGGGCTCAGAGGTGATATTCAAAATATTTTTGGCATAGTAGTTAGCAAAATGGAACCATATCCACACATCCTTATCCAACCGTGGGGTCATTTACCCCTTGCTCTGGACCCAGCTCTGTGCCCTGCTTTTGCTGACAGGAAGCTGACCAACATGAGGTTGGCAGAGGTTTGCTACAGGACTGCAGAGCAAGGTTGAGCAAGCCCTGCCATCACCCTAACCATAAGCCTGGTCTGCTGGGGGATGAAGGACATACAAGGCATGCCCTTATTACCCCAGTTGAGGCCAATAGGTCACTGACCCCAGACTGACCTTCAGACACACATGTATGAGCCCAGCCAAGATCAGCAGAGCCTCCTGGCTGGCTGCCCCAGCATGTGGACAACACTCAATGCTGTTTGAAGTTTCGTAGTTGGCTATCATGGAGAGGGATGACTGAACCAGGTACTAACCAATAACACCAGAGCAGGACCCTGCAGGTTCCCTGCTGTCCCGTGCATCAACGCTTTAGGTTCTGGATCATGGGCAGATCCCAGGGATCCCAGGAGAAAGGGCAGTGCCTGGGGACTTGGAGGGCTAAGAGCAGCATTAATTACTAGCTAGTAGGGAATCCTTTCAGTAATTTAGCAACCGACAGCCACTTTCAAGTGAAAGGAGCTGGTATAAGAAAAGAAATGTAATGTCCACCCTGGTCATTAAACCTCATGGTAAAAAGAGCCAGGATTGAAATGCATTTTACAGAAACTGAGGCTCCAATGGATGAAGGGACGGATGGCTCCTCTGTGGCAGAACTGGGGCTCAAACCCAGGTCTGACGTAGATGCAGGAGGACAGAATCTTCAAAGCCCCCACATGACCTCCTGGTGCTGAGGAGACCTCATCCAGTGTCCCTCTGCCCAGTCCCGCCTACCTCAGGTTCTCCCCGCCTTCCGCACACTCGTGGTCTAGCTTATCGGGAAGGGCAGACACAAAGCCCTTCAGGTGTGCCAGCTCCAGGGATGTCCAGACTTCTTCATCTGAGTACTGGCTGAATGGGTCCAAGTTCATGCGGAGGGAACCCGAAAACAAAACGGGGTCCTGTTCAGAGAGAAGACAGCAGGTGGCATGTGACACTCATGTCATGTAAGATGTGGCTCAAGGAAAAAGGTGGAGAGTAAAAAGTTCTGGCCAGAATTGTTAAAGACATGGATTCAAAGTTCCTCAGATTCACTATTTCTAGTGATGTTAGTGATGGAAGAAAAAAAAAAGCCAAATTAAAACAGATTTCTTCTCTGTAGAACTTCTCAGAGCCCTTAATAGGAACATGAGTTGGGAATCTTCCAGAAGGAGACACAACACAGGTAGCTCCAAATCATAAAGTTCTGTGGATCCCTTCAACTCTCAGACAGACGCTCATAAAACACTTTAGTGGGCTTGGTGCCTGTGGCTCAAGTGGCTAAGGCACCAGCCACATACACCTAAGGTGGCAGGTTTGAATCCAGCCCAGCCCGTCAAACAACAATGATGGCTGCAACCAAAAAATGGCCGGGCGTTGTGGCAGGCACCTGTGGTCCCAGTTACTTGGGAGGCTGAGGCAGCCTCACTTCAGCCCAGGAGTTGGGGGCTGCTGCGAGCTGTGATGCTACAGCACTCTACCCAGGGGGACAGCTTGAGGCTCTGTCTCAAAAAAAAAAAAAACCACTTTAGTGGCCGGGCGTTGTGGTTCACGCCTGTTATCCTAGCACTCTGGGAGGCTGAGCTAGGAGTATCCCTAGAGCTCAGGAGCTCAAGATCAGCCAGAGCGAGACCCTGTCTCTACTAAAAATTAGCCAGGCCTGGTGGTGGGCACTTGTAGTAGTCCCAGCTAC
>CAUYQV010098376.1:0-11504 GCA_963574575.1 Galagoides demidoff | reverse complement strand
TAAGCCCAGGAGTTGGAGGTTGCTGTGAGCCGTGATGCCACAGCACTCTACCCAGGCGGACAGCTTGAGGCTTTGTCTCCAAAAAAAACAAAAAACAAAAATAGCCAGGTGTTGGGGTGGGCACCTGTGGTCCCAGCTACTCGGGAGGCAGAGGCAGGAGACTCGCTTGAGCCCAGGAGTTGGAGGTTGCTATGAGCTGTGATACCATGGCACTCTACCCAGGGGGATAGCTTGAGGCTCTGTCTAAAAAAAAAAAACACTCCCAGCCTCAAGTGATACTCCTGTCTGAGCCTTCCAAAGCACTGGGATTACAGGTGTAAGTCACCATGCCAGCTATTATTTTTAATTGGCACATAATAATTGTACATATTTGGGGGATATAATATAAAATTTCAATACATGTATACAATGTATAGTAATCAAATCAGGGTAATTAGCATATCCATCACGTCAAACATTTATCATTTCTTTGTGTTGGAAACATTCAAAATCTGCTTAGCAAGGTACTTGATGAATTTTTCATTTCAATTATACTTTTCAACTTCAAAATTTTTATTTTATTGTTTTATAATTTCTACATTCTTGCTGAGTTGTTGTTATACTCTCCTTTAATTCTTTAAACATAGCTCCATTTATTTCTTTGAACATGTTTATAATAACTTCTTTGAAGTCTTAGTCTATTAAACCCAATATTAAGGACACTGAGAGGCAGTTGGATTGACTGCTTTCTTCCTGAGTATAAAGTCACACTTCTCTGCTTCTTTATATGCCTCATTATGTTTTGCTGAAACCCGAACATTATAGATAACATGTTGTATTAACACTGATACTGATTTCCCCCCTTTGAAGGCTGTTGCTGTTTGTTTAATAACTTCCCTCAGCCAAATCTATAAAATCTTCCTCTTTCATTGTGTGGGTCTATAATATCTCTACCAACTTCCTAATAGAGCCATGCTAATCTGTATTTTAAAGTTACCAATATTGTTATTGTTAGCATTTTTTAGTTATTAGTAAAGTTAAACATTTTTTTGTTTCTTTCCCATTCTCTTGTTTTGTTTCTATATATCTTGAAATTAATATTTTTCTCATCTCCATGAATAGATTATAAATGATAAATCTTTGTCTATATATTTGATGTATTAAACTCAATTATTTTTCCCTTCTTTTATTTTTCTTCAGGAGCTTTTTCTTTTTTTAAGAGATAGGGTCTTACTCTGTCACTCAGGCTGGAGTACAGTGATGCAATCATAGGTCACTGTGTCCTCACACTCTGGGACTCAAGGGATCCTCCCAACTCATCCACCCAAGTAGCTGGGACTACAGGAATGTGTTAATATTTTTATATTTTGTAGAGAAGAAGTCTTACTATGTTGTCCAGGCTGGTCTAGAACTCCCTCAAGAGCTTTTTATTTCTACCATTAGAGTGTTTTCTGGTGCTTAAAGCCTGACATAGTTGTCCAGTTACTCTCTATTGAAACCAATTATAGTGGCTTCTCAACTAATTCCCCAATTTCCCATTTCCAGCCCTTCCTATACAGGTTTTCTCTCATACACACAAAATAGTCATTAAGCTCTAACAAGTTAAATTATTTCTAACAGGAAACTAACACTAACAGAAGGCAATATTAATTAGTGAAATGCAAATTTAAAATATATGCAGTTTTACTATATTTATTATAATATCTTCAGCTTCTGAAAAAGTGACAACAAGAAGAGGTTCTGGCAGAATACTTATTAATAAATTAAGACATCTGTAATTCAACAACATTATTAACATATGAAAAGTACTAAATTATTTCAGGAATTTTACAGCCAGGGCAAGGCATGCAGACTTAGACTAAATACGTTCTGTCCTGATCTGTCTCCCTCTTCCATCTCGTTTACCCTTGAAATGGCTTCCACTGTGACTGGCAAGATTTCAGAGTCTGTCTGAAACAACTGCTAAGGGAGTACAACATGAAATTGGAAGCCTGGACAAAGTATATCAGCTGAAATGTAAACCTGATCCCTAGATGTAGGTCAAGACCACTGCAGTAGCCATAATGGAGAAGAGTGGATAGGGTTCATAGTCAGAAAAGAGTGCCTTCTACAAGCACTTTTTATATGTATTCACAAGAATCTACATGCTGATAAGGTAACTTGATACTTCAAGTTACCTTTCTAGAACTAACTCACCCTAACATATAAGATCTACAGGGGGCATGTTGCTGATAGCCTGATGTCCCTACCCTTCAATGTACTATCAGGAAACAATTAACTTAGGATGCTAATAGAGTAAAGGTCTTATAAACTAAAAAACTGTAACAGTACAAAAGTTATCTTGATGAAAGATCATATAAAAATGGCATGTAGAAATGAACCAGTGCATTAGCAGAAAGCCCAGAGAGAAGAATTTGAACTGTCTTATTATACAATCCAAGACTGAAAGAGATTCTGCTTCCTAAGCCTGAATTATCATGAAGATGATGTGAACAGTAATAGGAAGAGTCTGTCCGGTTCTCTGCTCTAATCCTAAGCACTCCAGAAGAAATGGCACCCAATACATATTGAGAAACAATAAATCAAGAAGCTATTAGAAGGAACATCACAATGTACCAGGCAATTGTGTGGTGTATTTATGTTTGTGCGTCTGCATTTATATGTACATATATGACAAGACAAACAATGCTATACATTTTACATGTAATAATACTGAGACTTAGTTATAGATGTTATCTCAGTTATAGATGTTACTCTAGCTCCAGAGCCTATGGATTTTCCACTGTGATGGCTTTAAAAATCCTTACTAGGTATCTTGAAAGTGGAGAGGGTTCATGAATATCTCATAATACAAATTCTTATATTCCTCTAAGTAACCCGTTAGCTTTCTGGAACAAATCAACCTCATGAATTAGGGTAAGACATGCTGAAGTTACTCAGATAAAGCCACCCGGGATCTTAGCTGGTTTAGGCAGACAGTGCTAACACCATATTTAAGCCCGACAGAAACAGGGAGTATAGCCCATGTCTTATTCTACATGTGGTCCATGTTGGACTGAATGACCAGGGAACTGTCTAAAAAGAAAACACAGAATTAAAGATATGATTGCTTCAGAAACTGTATCTAGTCCCAAGGGCTCCTCAGTCCACAAATGAGTCATAGAAGAAACAAGAAAATGAATCATCCTTTATCACACCATGGCTATATGAAGAAAATCACCAGAATGAAGAAAGAATAGACAGTGTTCGGTTTTCTTAGTGACTAAGTAGGAGTGACTTAGCGACTGTGTGGCTGTCCCAAGTGAATCAGATCATTAACACAGGGGAAACTTTTTCTCTTGGTTTGCTCACTATAAATACTATCTCAATAAAGAATGACATAATCTGAAACCAGGTTCTCCTGCTCTATAATTATGCTTAAATTGCCCCAGGTCCACCTGTACTGTCAAAATGTGGCAGAAATGGGGCCAACACACAAGTGACTCAGGCAAAATTTCCACAGAAATTTGCTGAGATTGCTTCCAATCTAGGATTGTTGCCTTTGTTCTATCTTTATTTTCCTCTTAGTTCTAGAAGTAGATACTGTTTTAGAGACAGAGTAAGGAGCAAAAATTTTCAAGGTTTCATGGAAGCAGGTAAGGGGGTTGTCAGGGTAATAACATATGTGTGGTCATGAGCATGTGGAGACATGTATGGATAAGTCTAGTGTTTAGGTTGGGGAGGGGTTTGAAATAGGATGTCATAAGCAAAATTCATCTAAATCCCAAATAAATGACTCAGGAATCAATAAGGTAAGAGTTAGAAAATTGGTTTAGGGGTTAAGAAATCCAATTTTTTTTAATTTTGAAACATAACAAACATAAACAATGTAATCTAATCATATATACCCTGATATTAATCTGAATTAAAATATATATATGTATATATAGATATAGATATATTTTAATCAGCAGGGAAATGTGAATTAAAATCACAAAGAGATTATATATATATATACATACACATATATATATATATAAAGAAATATATAAAACATGGATATAACCTGCAAATATCTTCTCCCATTCTGAGGGCTGTCTGTTTGCTTTATTTACTGTGTTCTTGGCTGTGCAGAAGCTTTTTAGTTTGATCAGGTCCCAGTAGTGTATTTTTGATGCTGCTTCAATTGCCCAGGGGGTCCTCCTCATAAAATATTCACCTAGGCCGATTTCTTCAAGAGTTTTCCCTGCACTTTCTTCTAGTATTTTTAGTTTCATGTCTTAAGTTTAAATCTTTACTCCAGTGAGAGTCTATCTTAGTTAATAGTGAAAGGTGTGGGTCCAGTTTCAGCCTTCTATAGGTCACCAGCCAGTTTGCCCAGCACCATTCGTTAAATAGGGAATCTTTTCCCCACTGAATGTTTTTAATTGGCTTGTCAAAGATCAAATCATGGTAAATAGCTGGGTTCATCTCTTGGTTCTCTATTCTGTTCCATACATCTACCTCTCTATTTTTGTGCTAGTACCATGCTGTTTTGATCACTATAGACTTATAGTATAGTCTGAGGTTTGGTAGCATGATTCCTTCTGCTTTGTTTTTATGTCTGAGTAATGTCTTGGCTATTCAGAGTTTTTTTCTGATTCCATATAAAATGAAGTATTTTTTTTGGAGATCTTTAAAGTATGACAATGGAGCTTTAACTATAAGTTCATTTCTAATGAGAATATCTGTGATCTCTGCTACAACACTCTCTCTGAATTCCGTCTCCCAAACGTGGAGCATTAGATTCTGTACAGTGGAGATCATATGTATATACATATAGCTTTATCATGAGATCTCTGCAGCAAGCTTGTGAGATACATAAAACATGTATGAGCTCCATTTTACTGTTAGAGTTTCTGGCCAGGGTGTCTGCATATACTTGGGCAGACCTAAGGAGAAAGAGAGGGCTGATATCTATCCCATATTCTATTCATCAGGCTTATGGGATACACCCACCTGGAGGAGAGCCTTTTTCTGATTTGTGTATAGAAGTCTTATGGGCTAAAGGTAGCTCTGTATTTGGGTATTGGGATTAAACAACTTGCCTGAGATCTGTCCAAAAATTAACTCCTCTCCTTCTCTCCTAATCAAATTTCTCTTAAGTAAATTTACATTTTACTACAATACACTAAAGTGGATTTTAAGACATTGTCAACACAGATAAATAATCTTCATTCTCAGGACACTTTACAAGCATTGAGTTGACATCCATCCCACTTCTAGGTCTTTTTCCAATTTTTTTCTTGGCTTGTTTTTTACTCAACACTCTGTATTGTCGGCTAATCACAAGTTGACACAAATCTTCCATAGGGCCCTCAGAAAGGGCTTCACAAATCATGGCACTAATTCAAACTAAGTAAATATGTGAATATCAATTACAGAAGTGAGTGGAAAGAAAATTAGGTTCTATCACAATTTTATTAAAATTGATGTTTCCAAATGACTTATTTGACATACAACATTTTATTTTATACATTATATCAGATGTTTATGTTCTTGAATTTCAGTGATCACTGAGTAGATATTTTTACTTTGAGAATTATAAATCTCTGAGGCCTCTCAAGGGGTGAAGAGTAGAATAGGAATGTCATAAGATTTTGCTCACAGTTTGACTTTTCACTCCCCTTTATTTTACATGAAATCCTCAAAAACCCAGAAGGTAAGATGCCACCTCCTCCAGGCAGCCTCCCTCTCTCCTTTAGTCGGAATTAAATGCCTCCTTTCATGCTCTGAGAGTTCCCCTTGAAGGGCCCTCATTATGCTGTGCCTCTGATAAATTTTACTTATCTATTTTCCCTAATAAATGATGTATCCTGGAGAATAGAGAATTAGTCTTTTTGGATTTTGTATTCCCAACATACAACACACAGTAGGTCAAGAAACATTTGTTAAATGATTGAGTGGAAGAGAAAGTACTGTTAGGTTTGTTCCTCTAGACCTAAATAAATAAATGAAGTATGTACTTTCATGCTTCCCTCCACAAGACCTGTAGGAAAAATCTGCAGACAGTCAGACAAAAATTTGGAAGACACACAGGCACACGAACAAGACATTGCTAGAGACAGCTCGTAACCTGCTTTGGGTCCTCAAGGGAATCTATCCATCACCATGCTATGGAACAGGAAGTGGGGAAGAGATGAAAGCATGGGCTCAATATGATAAAAATGAGTGGGAAATGTGTCCATAAATGCATACATAGGAGCAATAAAGCCGTCTCTAACCATGTCACCAATCTAGTAAGCCTCAAGGGGAGCGCCACAAACTCATAGTCAGAAAACACACGCTTCCATCTTCTCTTGCATTTCTTGCTGTTACTAACTCGCTTATCTTCTAGAATATAGACAGGCAAGTTGGCCTTCCAAGCACTAAATTCCCCAAAGATAAACAATGAGATTTAACTCGAGTTTTCCTAACCCTAACTTTCCATGTAAGAATTATTACAGCTACAAGTCAGTCTCTTAGACTTCTGCCAATGTTCCAGAAGGGGGCAGCATTTGTTCACAGTAGGGAAACCTGGAAAAAGTTGACTTTTGCTGTCTTCAGAGTAATGAAGGTTAGGAAGATGAAAAGTAAGAGTCATTTGAATGCATCCCCCCCCTTTTTTTAAATTCAGAATATTATGAGGGTACATTCTTGAATATGGTGAGAGTTCATAAGGGTGTCAAAGTGGAAATGTGGACAGAAATTCTGGTATCTTCTCTACTGTGTAGGCATTTAGTGAGGGACCAGGCAAATAGCTCTGTGAGAAAGAGATTCAACCCCTCTTGTTCTCTTGTCACTGACTTCCTGATACCGATAATCTCCATTATCAGGATACTTTACAAGCATCTAGGTGGTTTCTGGCATATAGTAGGCTCAGTAAATTAATGGTAGAATAAAAGAGGGGTGCAATGCGTTCCTGGGGCTAGCCCCATGCACAAGTATAAAATAGGCAAATCTATAATATCTTTGGAGCATCTTTCCTTACATTACCTTCTAGACCCATTCCTCCTCCCATGACTCTACACAGGTCTGCACATAAGCAGCAATCCTTGCCTCGAACCCTTCCTCTTTACAAGTATTGATTCTTCTATATATCTACTTAATAAATATTTTGAACATGGATATACCACGTTTTGCCCCGACTCCTCTGCCCTGACAAAATGTGTATTTTGTCACATTAATTAACCTGATACTTTAATATAGAATAATTCCTAAAGGTAACTGTATTGGGAAGCAGGGTGAGGGTTGGGATTGATCTACAGTTTAATATATTCCAGGACATGGGCTTTACAACACAAAATCTGAGTGAGCACATACAATAGTGAAGGTGATAATTTGTGGCCAGAAGATGTGTTCAGCTGCCTCTTCAATCCCACCATCTATGTGGGCTTCTACAAAAGTAGCCTTGGTTGCTCTCTTTCAAAAACCGAACAAATGGGAGGGTGTAGGAAATTTATATGTCACTTACTATATCTGCTTCTCTAACCCTAGAAGGATTGTTACTTGTCCAGAGTACAAGGCTAACTAGGTGCAGAGCAGGGTATAGATACAAAACTGAGCAAATGGTAGGGGTGGATGATATTTAGACGTAGGTCAATTATTATACCTGCTTCACACACCCTAGGAAGATAGTTACTTGTCCCGGGTACAAGGCTAACTAGGTGCAGAGCAGGGATCCATGATCCCTATCCAGTGCACTCTGTGGGGATATGATACTCTTTTTTTTTTTCCTTAATCATCCCCATACACTGACTGTTTATTGCAGGTTTTCTTTAACAGACTTTATTTTCAGGGGAGTTTTAGGTTCACAGCATAATTAAACTTATCAGTTAGTTCTTTTACAGATTGCGTCTTTGATACTGTATCTTTTGTCATTGATAAACCCAAGGTAATTTAGACTTTCTCTTATATCATCTATCTGGTAAGGGTTTTACAGTTTTATGTCCTACATTTAGGTCTTTGGTCCATTTTGAGTTAGTTTTTTTGTGAAGGGTGTGAGGTCTATGCCCAGAGTCATTGTTTGTATGTGGATGTTCAGCATTCTGGCACCATTTGTTGAACACTTCGTTCCAGTAGCCTTTGCTACTTTCCAAAGATCGGTTCACTAAATTTGTGTTGGTCTACTTTGGGGCTCTTTATTGATCTATTTGTCTATTCCTTTGCCATTACCACACGATCTTGATTGCTATACCTTTATAATGAAGGTATAGCAACTTGATGTTGGCGAGTGTCGATTGATCAGTATTATTTTTCTCATTCAATATTTTGTTGTTTATTTTTGATATTTTGTCTCTGCATATAAAGTTTAGAATTTATTCGTTAATATCCACAAAATAACTTTTGGGGATTATGGTTGGGATTGCATTGAGTCTAAAGCTCAAGCTGGGAAGAGCAAACATCTTAACAATGTGAAGTTTTTTTCTATCCACGAACATGAAATATTTCTCCATTTATGCAGTTCTTTGATTTCTTTCTTTTTTTTTGCAGTTTTTGGCCGAGGCCAGGGTTTGAACCCACCACCTCCGGATATGGGGCCAGTGCCCTACTCCTTTGAGCCACAGGCACTGGTTCTTTGATTTCTTTATCAGAGCTTATAGTTTCCCTCCTAAAAATCTCATGAAATATTTTTAATATTCATACTTAAGTATTTCATTTTGGGGGGTGCTGATGTAAATGACACTGTGTTTTTAATTTCAAATTCCAATTTTTCATTGCTGCATACAGAAAAAGCATTGACTTGTATATTTTAATGTTATATCCTATAACCCTTCTGTAATTACTTATTAGTTCCACAATTTTTTTGCTGATTCTTTTAGATTTTCTAGATTGCCAATCATACTACCTGTGAACAAAGATAATTTTATTTCTTTCTTCCCAATCTGAATACCTTTTGTGTTCTCTTCTAGCCTGATTGCATTAGCTAGGACTTCCAATATGACGTTGAAAAGGAGAGGTAAACCAGGAATGCCTTGTTCCTGATCTTAACAGGAAATCTAGTTGCTCATCATTGAGTACGATGTTAACTGTAGACTTTTTGCACATATTCTCTACCAAGTTGAGGAAATTCTCCTTTATTTCTAGTTTGCTGACGGTTTTTATCATGAAAGGGTGTTGGATTTTGTCAAAGACTTTTTCTGCACGTCTTATAATCATGCATTGTTTTCTTCTTTAGCATGTGGATGTGACAGGTTGCATTATATGATTTTTGAATGTTAACCTGGTATACCTGGAATAAATCTTACTTGGTCTAGGCCTATAATTCTTTTTATACATTGTTGGATTTGATTTGCCAATTTGCTTTTGGAGAGATTATTAGACTTTCCAATGAATCTGATCCTTCTTTATCCAAAACTAGAATAATAATCCTGGTTCCTGATAGTTCTCAAAAAGTTCTGTGCTGCTAATCTGCAGGGTGGTGGAAGCCCATTAGCTCAGTAGTTAAGTCTTATTATAAGACTTTTTGTGCCCCTTTCATACTATATGAACCTGGGCTAGTCATTTGCCTTCCTGAACACAGTCACTCAATTATCATATAAACACTAAGGACATCAAAAACTGGCATCTAAAAGCAGCTTCTCAACATTTCAGCTACATTACTAATTCATTTGGTTTTGGTTGAGATGATGAAGTGCAGCGTGCATAGGAAAGTACTTATTTCTCACTCTTTCTTTTTTGTTTCGTTTTGTTTTGTCATCCTGAGCTTGCATTTTTTAATAATCAATGCAAGCGTGTAATCAATCAAGACCTGCTATACGCTCTGTTTTCTGCAGATCTTGAATCATAATATTCTTCTAAGGTACCTTTATTAAGAGCATCATCATAGCATGTTTTCATTCATGTGCTCTTTTAAGTTATCAGATACTCATCAAGGCCATACCAAAGAAGACGATTTATTCAGATGAGATTAAGATTAAGAAGGACACCAGAAGCAGAGGAAGAAAATACATCCAAAAGGGCAAAGTGAAGATCCCAGTTTCCCCTGTAAGTGTGGAATAGCTGCCTCTTCTGTTTCAGGGACTTCTCTGCATGAGCGGCCATCTGACGGCTGCGAGGACTCCCACCACATTCCTCATTAGAAGCTTCCTTTTGGAACCGTCCAGTTACATGGTACCCTGAGATGGGTACAAGGCAATAAACACACACACTCACACACCCCCATCTGTGGCCTAGAACAGTGTATCTATTTCTTGTTTTCCAAAGTCTAAGACCATAGTTCCAGGATGTTCCCTTTCTTCAGATCCTTTCATAATTGAAAGGCCTCTTTGTTACAAAAGAATTTAGGAATTACACAATTTCAGAGTAAATGGCCTGCCTTTCAATTAAATAAATTTATCCCCAAGAAAAAGTCCCTATGTTATCCTTATTTTTCTCATTTTTCCTCATACCAGTGAAGTTTTGTCACCAACCTGTGTCTGGAAACCACTGGCTGAGGGACAGCTCAGTTAATGAGCTCTGTAGAGGACTGGGAAAGGCTGACTCACCTCACCAAGGTGAGCAGTGTTCCAGTGTAGAAAACACCAGGAAATACTCAATTCTAGAAAGGACAGTTTAGGATCAACCTCAATATTTTAAGTGGTTAAGACCACTGTGCATTTTATAGGCATTTTACAGCAACGTAGAAGTGGGAGTGTTGGTCAAGGTGCCCAGGTCCCCTTCTCTTCTTTTTGCGGAGATCATCTTTACAACCAGAGCAGAAGGTCCAATGTTTCATTACATTTATGTCAATTATTTCAATATAATTTTTCTCCAAATGTATCAGAGGTTTCTGACCAATATCACAGAGTCAAGTGAGAATCACCCATGAATGTTTGTTTAGAGAACCAGAAACACCTTAGTGACACTGTGGCCTTGGTCTAAATACAGGGTAATCTCTCTGTGTTTTAGGTCTTATCCAGAGCAGGACCACAAACAGTGCCTACACCTGAAGTTCTAACTTTCCAAATTTATGTACATATACATAGCACACATAGTATTAAAAACACTGGGAATACTGCAGGCCTGGTCTTGTAATTTTTTTTTTTTTTAGACACTCTTACGCTGTCACCCTGGCTAGCGTGCAATGGCATCATTATAGTTCACTGCCATTTCAAACTCCTGGGCTCAAGTTATTCTCCTACCTCAACCTCCTGAGTAGCTTAACCAGTGCACCCTGCTAATTTTTCTATTTTTAGTAGAGACTGGGGCTTACTCTTATTTAGGCTAGTCCCAAATTTCTGAGTTGAAGCAATCCTGTCACCTTGGCCTTCTAGAGTGCTAGGATTACAGGTGACAGCTACCATGCCTGTCTGTAATTAGGTTTTAATGTCTGATTTAATTTCTTAAAAGAAATAAAGGGAAGGAAGGAAGGAAGGAGGAAGGAAGGAAGGAAGGAAGGGAGGGAGGGAGGGAGGGAGGGAGGGAAGGAAAGAAGGAAAGAAGGAAGGAAAAAGAGATAGGGAGGGAGGTAGGGAGGGAGGGAAATAAAATGGAAAGCAGTGGTGGTAGTTCCCAGAAAGAAGGGCAAGGACTCTGGTCAGGGATTT
>CAUYQV010098374.1:0-35232 GCA_963574575.1 Galagoides demidoff | reverse complement strand
GTGCTTACCTCTTATCCTATAACTTATGAATTATAGTGAGGATATTTTTCTGTGCCTTGGTGACCTGTCATATCCTTTTGAAGTTTGGGTTGGCTGCCAAGATTTTGTTCTTTGTTCCCTCAATGTCATGAAATACCTCCGAGAGTTTCTTTAATGTGAGTTTTTTTTTTAATTTGGCCGGCGTCATTTCCTTTGGAGCATCTTCATCCTTTTCGTCACCATCACTTTCTCACTGGTGCTGGGAAATTCATCTTGTTTCAGCTTCTCCAGCTGCGTTATCTATGGCGTGTCCGGTCCACATTCCCACAGCCAGCTATTTCTGCCATCACTCCATTTGCGTCTGGTTGGAATTTCACTCCCCGTGTTACCACTTCTCATTTCATCCTGGCCAATTACCTCTTCTGATGACCTGTTTTTGTGAGCGTTGTGTGTGTTTATCACGGGGAGACAAGGAGACGGCACAGCCCCCTGCTTTGCTGTCTGTGAACGAACTGAGTCATAAATATGAGGGGACCAATCCTGGACAGACTGTGAAAGAAGGGACACAGTTGGCTACTGACCACGACGTGCATCTGTTATTTATGTAGTGATTTGTGTACTCGAGAGTGAGCAGTGAGCAGTGAAGTTTCACAGTTAATACACCGTGGTAACTGCAACTAAAACTGTGTGGCTGGGGGACCGTTCTTATTTAAACCATGGAAACTGAAGTTTGTGCAAAGCAAGGACTGCCTGTATATGTTCATCACAGACAATTTAGATAAAACAGATGTGCAAAACAAGGGACAACGTATCAAGTTTTGATCTAGGGATCAAAGGCCTTACCCTGCTAGGAAGAGAATGCCTCCAACAGCAGTGGCCATTTGTTTCAGACATATTGAGAAACACAGTGTTAATTTCCTACCTCTTCTGAGGGTTCAGAACCAAAAAAGGAAGAGCAAGTCTGAAAGTTTAGGCATCAGAAGGGGAGGATGGCGAGTAGGCCCCTGTTCCCCTGTAGTTCCCCTCTCCCCATAGTTGACATCAGAACAAAAGAAGAAAACTTTTGGGCACAAGTTTCACAAACTACAAACCTGAATATAAGGATTATCATTTTTACCTAAGTGAGCCTCTTCTCTGTGTTTTCAAGCTTCGTCTTCTCTGTGTTATTCAGAGAACTGGCACTGAAACAACTTGATCCAGCCACTGTTCCCAAGATTCCTCCTGAATGTCTGGCATGACTCCTTCCCCAGGCTTTGTTTTTCGAATCAAGTAACCTCAGTCATGGACTTGATTGCTCACCTACTTGCCAAACCCAGGGCAGTTGCCAGGGAATTTCTCCTAAGTAGCTGGGACTTGGCGTCAACAGTAGCCTGCTTGCCCTGGACTTCCTTTAACCTTATGCAAAAAAATAGGTTTTTAGTTTTTAAATATTATAATTGAATGTAGAAGCTAACTTTTACACCGTTATCTTGCAAGACCCTGCCTCATCTAACACATCTCAAGGGAGTTTACGAGAAGCTGTGTTTTCTGTGGTTCACATGAAATGACGAGTTTCTTTCTCAATTGGATAAACCCAATCAGAATGAATATACCCATTCCAGGAGCTCTCAGGCTCTACCAGAGTGGTTCCAATCACTTTCCTTTTCATGTGGGGGGGGGGATATGAAAGCTCTAAGGCCCAGGATAGTTGGTGGAAAGCCTAGTCTCCACTTAATGGCATCATGAAGTTAGAAGTAGAACCAGCCAATGATGTGCTATTCTAGAGATAGCAATTAATCAGTAATGAATTAGATGGAGTAGAAGAGGTAGTAATTAAGAAGTAGTAAAGATTGGTAGTGTACCACTGTACGCAATACCTTAGGTATCACCTTTCTTCACTTTGGCTTAACTTTTACTCAAACCACAGCAGTGACAGCTAGTTTTGCACAGTATGTATCTTTTACTTTTTTATTTCAAATTAATCTGAGGGTACATATTTTTAGATTACATTGTTCTTACTTCCAAGGCAAAGTTCCAGTTGGCATTTGGTGGGATCTCATCTAATGGGCATGATGAGTAGGTGGATGCCAGGCCCCGTGGGTGAAGGGTTCTTTTATAACTTCACAGTATATTTCAATAGTGCCTCACTCAGCTGCACCATATTCTTATCCTCTGGGAGATCTCTGATACACTGGCTACTTGGCTCTTATGCATGTAAAATCTGGAAGGTCGTGGGATTGAAGCACAGCAGGCAACCCTGACCAATGGGGGGATGACAGGTGCTTCTGCCTTCTATTCATTCCTTAAGACCACAATACCAAGGCATATTCTGTGGTGTGCCATTATGGAGGAAAGGATCAATGGAAGGCCTTGAAACTGTGGAAAGCCACTGAGATGTCTTTCCCTGACCAAGATAATAACCCAGAACCAATGCCACAACCTGGGCAGAATTGCAGAGGCTGGTGTCATCATTAAAGTCTCAAAGGGTGTAGGTTCCCTTCACGTTCCCACTGGATTACCTTTATGACTTTTATAAGAGTCAGAGGGTCACGGTAGACGATGACCTCAATCCCAGCTGCTGTGGAGAAATGTGGAGTTTTTCCTTAGCCTGTGGTACGAGGTATGTGGTTATGAGTGTGGTAAATACCTTCTTTTTAATACCCATGATGCAAGGGGCTCGAAAGTAAGTCCACATGTTCATAGTATGTGGGAAGGGCCAGAGAACACATTCAGTACATCAACAAAGAGGTATACTATTGTTCTCATTGCTGCTATAATGTAGCCTGCAAGAACTTGATCAGTAAAGCATTTCATAGAACATCACACTGATCCTCTATTGGAGACATCACTCTAATTGGACCTGGTGAGCAAGACATGACAAGTAGTCTGAGTGTTCTAAGAAGACACAGGCTTGCCAGATGGTGGGAGACAAACCCCACAAAGATGAAAAGGCTTGCTATATCAATCAGCCAATAGTTCAGGACTTACCAGGACAGCCCTTTTGAGATAAGTGCCAAGTAGTTGCACTTTGCATTCTCCTACCACTGAGAAAGAGTCACAGTGCTTGGTGAGCTGCTTTGGATTGGGGGAGCAGCCCTTGGAAATGCTGCAAGGGTGGAGCTCAAAGCAAGAGAGAGCTTTGCAGCAGGTCCAGGGTGGATATAAACCAATGGGTCTAATGGTGCTGGCAGGGTCTGTTGTGGATAAAGATGGTGTATGAATTTTTTTTGCAAACACTGATACAAGAGTCACAGTCCATTCCAGTAGGGTTCTGCAGCAAAGGTGTGCCCCTCGCAGCACAGAAATATTCTCCATTGAAGAGCACCTCCTAGCATGTTCTGAGACATCAAATGTTTATGCAATATAGATGCTGCCATCATGATCTGGGCATATCAGACCCTCAGAATCAATAGGTCAGGGGGATATAGCAGCCAGGCATGCCCCTGAGGGACAATGACCCTAGAAACAGTGGCAAAGGGGAAATGGCAGAGCTGTGAACAATGCAGTTGGTGCTCACTTTATATTGAGGGTAAAATGGCCTGAAGTGGTGATTATACATAGCATCCTGGGGAGTAGCAAATGGTTTGGGTGGTTACTCAAGTTCCCCAGAAGGGGCAAATTTGGGGGATCAATGACAAGGAGTCTGGGTAAGAAGCATGGGTATGGGCCCTTTGGAGTAGGTACAAAGCGTCAGCTCTCTGTGTCTGCTGGTAGCTCCCTGGGGAACAGCCATCTGGAGGAGTAGACAGGCATACTTGTCTTGCAGACATCAGTAGCCTGTGTCCTCAGCCACACCAGTGCTGTGCAATGGACCCATGGCAGGTGATCACGGTACAAGAATGGAAGTTAGACAAAGGTGCAGTGGCACAGGTTCCCTTTTATAACATAATTTTCTTTTTTTTTTTTAATTGTTTGGGATTCATTGAGGGCACAAAGAATTAAGTTACACTGATTACATTTGTTAGGTGAATTCCTCTTCTAATTGTATTCCACCCAGATTCCCTCTTTTTCAAGTGGAAGGGGCCTAGCCTGCCAGCAACACACTGATATTAATTCTCTATATGTCACCACCACTTGAGACCAACCAGGTACCTGAGAGCCGTTTGATTAGATCAAACTCCTTCCACCAGCAGCAGCAATAGGGGCAACAGCTTTTCCCAAGAGTCCTTTGTGGTTGGCCATCACCTTGAAGGCTGACGGATGAATGGGACTTAATGTGGGGCAGGAGTGCGTCTGAGCAGGGCCAGAGATGTGCTCTGTTACATCGCCCGTGTGTGCTGCATCACGTCCTCACAGCTTCTTAGCTCACACTTCACTCTGGCCACTGCTGTGGTAACTAGTTCTGCACAAATATAATTTGACGATGCGTCACTCTGTCTGCATCACCCTTTCCTACCCTGTGACTTCTGTAATGCTGTGCAGGGAGACAGCTGTGGAAACCCACTCAGGCATGTGCAACCTGGAAGAGCAAGGGAGTTACAGCCCACTAGGGTGTCCATTTCTAATGGGGGATGCAAGTTGGTGGATGAATGGTGGATAAATGAGGTATTTTCTATGAGGCTCTTCAGAAGAGACCTAGTGGGGTCAGACCCTAGTCACACAGCAGTGACCAACTTGATAATGGACTCTTGCATTGCTGTTCCCTCCTGCCCTCCTTTTTAGTCATTTCCTAAATAAACCACTTGCACATAAGCCCTTGTCTTGGTCTTTCCTTTTGAGTGAAAATTCAGAATCCCCACAATTCCAGTGAGATTCCTCAGTGTGATCCAAGTTTCCTTAAGGCTTACCTGCTCATGTAAATTCAATGGAGACACAATGAGGGGGATGTGCTCCTTTTGCTCGGTCGAAGGCTTACTCACTTTCTACCACTTCCCTCCTATGATGCAGTTGACCACTGGACCTTGATAAAGCAGTGATAACAGTTTGGTGTTTTTCAAACTATTATGAACTATGACCCATTAACAGGTCACAGTATCAATTCAATGAGACATGACCAATGTTAAAAACAATGAAATAGAATACATAGGCATATCAGAGAGTGTTATATGTGATAAAGACAAGAAACTGGTGTTACGTCTTTGTGACATCTGTTTACTGGAATACTAAGTAAAAATAAAATATTTTTCAAAATGTCTTTTCAAAAGCAGTGTACAGAAGAAGTTGAAAACATTCAAGCAGTTGAAAATATATTTCACAAGGTTGGGGTCATTTAATTTTTAAACACCACTTAAATACCAGTGGTCCTGCTCTAGATTCACATGTGGGCAAAATATTTCTCTCCGTCTTCAAGGGCATGGTTCTGGCTAAAGATACCCGCTTACAT
Source organism: Galagoides demidoff (assembly GCA_963574575.1). Classification (NCBI taxonomy): domain Eukaryota; kingdom Metazoa; phylum Chordata; class Mammalia; order Primates; family Galagidae; genus Galagoides; species Galagoides demidoff. Next base: position 29,951 of record CAUYQV010098374.1, on the reverse strand, counting down.
CATTGGGAAAAATGCTTGGCATCTTAGCCTGCAACATCAGAATCCAGATTTATGGTGACTTCACTGCTATCTCCAAGGACAATGGGTGGGTACTTGCTACATATTTATGTAACTACAGGACCAATCCTGGTAATTTTCCAAAGGCAAAATAAATCTGTTCCAAAGATGCTGAGAGCTTTCTTAAGCAGTGTTCCAATGGCGGTTCCAGCAAGGGAAAGAAAAAAAAAAAAAAACCCTGTCTTGACTAGGTACCAGAGTCATGCCTCATAGTCTATATTCTGTACACATACCCTAAACCCAGATGTTTTTTTCTGTATCAAATAAATTGGAGAGAATGATTGAAGCTTTTCTGACAATTGCACTGACTGTTTCTTTGGTTACAAATGGTGGCCTGTGTAGAGGAAAAAAATCTGTAATATGTAACCGAGTTCTCTCATTTTGTTAAACCTTTTTAATAACTCTCTTATTGAAACAGAGCATTATCCTAGAACTGGTTTTTATAAATAGCTTTTGACAGCATTTTTTTATTGGCCAAGTCGTCAATTCTACAAAGTCCTACATAAGAATTGATGATGGAATTTGCCAGGATGAATATATTTACATGAGTCTTTGGAACTTAAATCCAATTTTTGCTTAATAATATGAATACGTATAAGTATTATACATATATATACTATGACCGAGATATACATATATATGTATATATGTACACATATATATATGCACTTAGAAAACAAAACCAGTTGAAGAGTATCACATGTTAAATGAGATGACTAAAAAGCCAGTTTGCTCTACTGGTGGGACATTCCAATGGGAAGATACAAAGTCTAACTGGGAGGAAAACACACTTAACCATGGACACTAAGGAAAGAAGGAGCTCACCAAAAATGGCACATAGACCATCCACAGAAACCAAAGGACAGGGAATGTGTGATGCCGGGGCGGAAATCTAGGAGCGAAGTGATCTGGAAGCCTGGCTTGGGGTATATGCAGGAGCACTTGTATAAGAGAAGCAGAAATAGTACAATTTGAGCTGAGGAAGCCTGCGAACCAGGGACACAGGAAGTGACTCAAGGGTAATGGCCTTGAGTCATTCAAGGTCATGATACCGGAATCAAGAAAAGAACCTGAACACACTAATGAGGCGCATGGTGCTTAGGGCGGCCAGCAGATAATGGGAGACCTTATTTAATGCATTGGTGCGGATGAGAAATAACCTATTGAGAAAGCCCTGTCTCCTGTTCCCGCAGATGAAAATAGTTTAATTCTTCCAAAAGACCTCATAACTGATAACCCTTTTTTTCCCCAAAATTTGGAAAATGCAAGAAATGTCTGCCTTTCATAATTTGCATTATTTGATGTATGCCGTCATGAAAAATGAAAGTGACATTCTAAAATTAAGCACATTTTAGTTTCTCCAGGATACAGTGTGTAGTGTATCATCAAATGTATAGCAAGCCTGTTAAGTTTATCCTTAGACAGGCGGGGCCCACCCCTGTTGTGCAGGAGGCTGAGAGAGGGTGAGTGCAGCAGGTGTGATAATACAAAGGGTGAGGGCAGCTCACGGCTTCACATCCCAGCTCTGCACTTTCCACATGGGCCTTAGTTTCATGTTCTGGAAATCTAGGACACAGATACCTGGAGTTTAATTATTTTAATTGGTTGGACTATGCTGGCCTTCAGTCCCTACCTGATTCTCAGATCTCTGCTAGTTCTACATGAGATGTAGCCTGATTAAAAATAGAGGCTCAGGACCTAAGATCAAATGCTGACTCTGCCACTTATAAGACTTTGGGGAGGTTAAGCAACCTCTCTGTGCCTCAGTTTCCTCAGTCATGAAATGGGAATAATGACAGTACCTACCTAATTGGTTTGTTGCAAGTATAAAGTTACTCATGAGGGACTGTTTAAATCTTCATAAACTATTCTTATTATACTGGAGAGAAGCAGTATAACACAGGGATGCAGGCAAGATCTTGCAGCCAGACTATTTGGACTCGAATCCTGACTGTGAGACCTTAGGCAAATTCCTTATATTCCTTTTACCTTGATTTTCTCGTTTGTAAAATGCAAATGGCAAGAATGCCTCCTTCATAGGAACTGATCAAGAATGAAATGAGTGACTAGATTTAAAGTACTTAGAACAGTGTCTGGCATGTAATGTGTAACTGTTTTGCCACTATTAGGACTGTGCTTATTGTGCATGCTTTTTATTTGTTTTTAAGCCTAGCATTGGGCCTGGCCCTTGTTAGGTGCTTATTAAGAAGCTGTTGAGCACGTGAACATATGAATGAATGTAATCTAATTCAATGGACTACAGTAATTGGCTGTTTATATAACATTCTGCTTTTGCCAAATACCCTTGGATTTGTCTGATCACACATGGCTTTAAATGAAACACAGACATTTAGATATACTGTCCCAGTGCCTTTTCCTGTTCCATCCTGTGGTGTTCAATGTTTTAAGAGGGAGGTATAGGACATGGGACCATGACAGCCTCGAGAAGCAACTCTTCCCTTTTCCATTGTGTTCACTAAGGAGTCATCACAAATTCCCAAAGTTTCCAAGAAGGAAACACAAATTATGTACACAAGTCAAATTACCCTCCAGCCCTCTCTCTGTGAAAATTTCTGGTGGAGAGAAACACCACTGTCATTTGAACACTCAGGCAGGGCTGCTGGGGGTGTGAGTAGGACCCAAGAGCATGAAAGCTCCCCCAGTAACCCAGAGATGGATCTCTCTGCTGCCTGGGTGGCAGCAGCAGTTCCTCCCCTTCATAAACATCAAGACACAAAATAATGGAATGTTTAGTCTGAGTAATACATTAAGGAAATCAATTAGGCCCACATGCAACTTTCTAAGATTTTAATTACAGTACTTAGGGTACCACACTAGAGCAGTTTGTCAGGAACATAATTTGTTAATGAATAACAACTGACACAGTGAATTAGTTGGGATTGTAATTAGCTCTTGCTAGCCATCCATTGGAACCCTGATCAAAGCCAGTCAGCAAAAGAGGGAGAACTCAGCTGTAAATGATAACCTCGACAGCTCTGCCTGGGCTGCCTCCTTGATGCCAGGGTACCCAGAGGGGCCTGGTTAGGACCATGTGTACGATGTGTTAGCTCCAGTGTGGTCTTTGGAAGAGCAGAAGCAGCCTCACCTAGGAGCTTATTCAAAATGCAAAATCTCCAGCTCCACCTCAGAACTGCTAAATTGCAATTTGCATTTTAAGGTGCTCAGGTGATTCACAAGCACACTAAAATATGAGAGGCACTGGCAGTGTACAAAGAGCTCAGGTTCAAGGTCAGATGGATCTCGTTGTAACTCTGGACACTAAAGATGTGTCCTTGGTGATTGCTGAGGACCTACCCTGCAGGGTCATGGTAACAACCAGTGGTAGTGCTTTCATGGAGTGAGTGAACAATGGGGGACTGGGCATGAGAAATCCAGTGAGGCTTTCTGAGGACTGGCCTGACTCCTCTTCAGGCTGCCTTTTCTAAAAACCTCCAAGGCATCTTCCCATTCTATGGTGGCGTGGGAAGTAGGAAAAAGGAGAAATATTATAAGTCAGTAAGAAGAGTAAGCAGAGAACATATTTTTAAAGATAAGACAAAGCTAATAGTGAAATTAGCCAAAGAATATGCCAAAATTAGATGAAAATGTCTTTTTTTTTTTTTAAAGTAGTCAAGTGACCAATTAAGAAAACGTGACTTCAGTACTAGAACTTGGTTACATTTCCGGAATTCTGAGTTAAAGAAGGAAAGTGTTTACTTTGCAGAAGATCAAAATCCTATCTCCCACAAACTTTAAATGCTGTTTTTACAGATGTAGGGTATGGAGAGATTGTCACAATACAGTTTGTTATATACATTTTATTTAATGTATACATCTCAAGAAAAGTATAATTTCATGTCAAAGAAAGCCCAGGAACTCACAGGTAGCTGCGGCTTAGTCAATTCTCCCTCCATGTGAATGTCCTGATTCTCAGCTAACTGAAGACTGGGCATTAAGGTCTGACAATTAAGTTCATGAACCCATCCTAGAAGAACGGCTTACCTATCTCATTGGTGAATATCACTATGGTCCCCTTGAACTTCCCTTTGGGAAGATATGTATTGATCCAGCACCTTGACCACCCTTCAAAACCATTTTGGAACTCTTTTTTTGGAATGGCCATCAGAGCTGTTGTCATATGAAGTGTGACAATCGAGTGCTCAAACTTGTCCTAGAATAAGTGCTTTGAAGGGTGGAGGAGGTGCTGGTGTCAGTACATAGCTTCCCAAGGGGAGTACTTCAAAGGTGGTGGTAGTGATATTCAGCAATGAGGTATTGGCACTTTTTCTAGGATGAGTTTGAGAACTTAATTGTCTAATTTCATACATGTATTAACCTTCAAACAAACTCTGAAAGTTTATGCTTTAAAAATCAATCCTTGACATAATCTTATTTTCTTGTATTTGCCCTCTTTTATATGGAAGGTGAACAAAAAGAAAGGATAAATTTTTAATTAAGTTATTTTTTTATTAATCATAGCTGTGTACATTAATGTAAATATGGGGTACAATGTGCTGGTTTTATATACAATTTGAAATACTTTCATCAAACTGGTTAAGAAAGGATAATTTAATATGGAACAGAAAATAGAAAATGTGACCTGCTCAGTTCAAATGCCTTGGAGAGCACAGGGCCCAGGTTGTTTTATAGCTTCCCAAGGTAAAGAAGGTCCCAAGAATAAGGAGAAGGGGTTCATGATAGAACTTTGAAGATTGAGATCCATGGTTAAAGATCACATTTCTTATGAAATCATTTTTGGCATACTATACACAAGGGATATATTTTTGCTAAAGCAGAAAAACTTTAAAATAATTAAGTTGTTGAGACAAATTTCTCATTAGAAAATTTTCCTCTAAGCTTTCTCACTAAAACCAAATGAGCATTGGAAAGACCTATGTTTTATCAGATGATGTACTGGAATATGGTGGCTTTCTGTTGTTTCTTGCAGAAATGGTAGAAAATGGTACCATTTTTATAGTACACTATAGGTTAACTGAAGGGGTGCTGGGGCATCTCTAAGGGACAAAGTGAAAAAAATCATATTACATCCTGTAATCACAAGGTAAATGAAAAGTTGAGAAAAATATTTGACATCATGTTTGTATAAAACATCTAGCCAAGAAGTGTGTATACCATGACCCCCATCCCCCTCCCTTCTTCTCTCTCCCCATCCCTTGAATCCCTCCCCCCACCTTGAATTTATTTGAGTTTTTCTCTTATGTGCGTATGTATTAGATTGTCTACTGGTTTCATATTAGAATCGAGTAATGATCAAAAAGTGTTTTTTGTTTTTGTTTGTTTGTTTCTGAAACAGAGTCTGACTATGTTACTCTCGGTAGGGTGCCGTGGGCTTAAGCGATTCTCTTGCTTCAGCTCCCAAGTAGCTGGGACTATAGGTGCCTGCCACAATGTCTGGCTATTTTTTTGCTGTAGTTGTCACTGTGGTTTAGCAGGCCCAGGCTGGGTTTGAACCTGACAGCCCCGGTGTAGGTGGTCGGCACCCTAACCACTGAGTTACGGGTCCTGAGCTGATCAAAAAGTTTTTGATGATGATCTGTTTAAGTTTTGGATTTTCATCATGAATGAGAAACTTTGTGTGAGGAGTTCACAAAAAAGTATTGTTTTAGAACTATTCCAGAATTCATAACAGTAGAAATTATATTTAGGACCATAACAGCCCATCCTTTTCATTTATTGAGAAATGTACTATTGAAATTTCTTGAGATAATGCAAATTTTCTTCATATCTAATTAATTTTTTATTTCTAGTCTTTCAAAATAATAGTGTGGCTCTAACATGCATAACTCTCACATATCATTGGCAGTCACCCTGCAGATGGTTTGAGAACCATCAAAAGGGCACATCAGTTACTAACGGGCAGACAGTCCAAGTGTATGTGCAGGCCACCACCAGGAGTTTGACCTTCCTCCTCCTCTCCTTCCCAACACAGACAGGTGACACCTTCAGTTGTGCACTGTGGTCCTGGGGCCCCAGGAACACAACCTCTTCCAGAAACTCCTTGGGCCCCTGGTGCAGGCTCCACACTGAGCTGCTGGGATGGCTGTGTTGGGGGAAGGGGTCCTCCTTGACTCTGCTCAGCATGTGGAGGCTGAGTCATCAATGCTCAATGGCGCTTATGTTGCTCCTGCCTGTAGTGACTGTGGGGTGTGCAGACCCATCCCACTAATCTTGGGTCATCTTCTGAAGAGCTCCAAATGCGGCTGCTTATGCCTAGAGGGGGGTAATCCAGGGGCCCTGGAAGCCTAGGCTTATGGCTTTAAGGTTTGATGGCAGAGCTGTAGCCTACTGCTAGCATACAACCTGGACAAGCTTTGAATTGTTCAATGGCAGAAATCAAGCCGTCCCTTCTACCTAACAAATTCACATATTAACTCAAAATTAAAAAAAAAGAAATCAAGCCATTCCCATTCTCTTTCACTTCTTCAATCTAGGCAAGGTGGACTCTTCAGCCTCGTCCTCTTTTACTTCCTGCTTCATGGACTGGATAAAGGACGGGTGTTCTTTTTTGCTGTGATGGAGGAGACTTCGTCATCTCTCATCAGCTTTCTTTTCTCTCAGATGACAACCCGACCTTCTTCACTGTCTCACTCCACACTAAGATGCCTGGGCTTTGTGTGCTCTACTTCCCCTCAGAGTGGCGGGATGCTTCTTTATGTTGGTCCTTCTTGCGCTGCAATGACATTCCAAAGGGTGATACCATTCCACCCTTTGGACTGGGGGAAGGGAAGACACAGAGATTCAATGGATGGGAAGCATCCATCGACGCCATGCTCAAAAATTCTAGAAAAGTGAAGTTGAAAACCACAGCTTGACAAATCCCCAGTTGTGCCAAGGATATAATAGAGTTGAGAGCATGAAGATTTAGGGGAAATTTATGGGGATTTCTGTAGAAAGAGTGTGGCTGTGCTGTGAGTCCTTCTCCAACCAGAGAGGAGGGTTAAGTAGGGAGCTTCCCCTTTTACCTTTCCATAAAGAGGAATTTCAATGGGACCATGCAGAGAGCACTTAGGGAGCATATAGTACTGTTGTTTGACCCCTAGACCTCTACCTCACTCTGCAGGATATCAGACCATGAGAATTGTTCCTCCCTGGGGATGGCGCACTCCCAGATTATGACTGGACAAAGAATAGTTTATCTGGTGGTGCTGGCAGGGTCATCTTTGATCCTATCCAATAATGTTATCAAGAGGGAAGAAGCAGCCTCAACAGAGGATAAGCCCCACTTCTGGATTCCTAAGGACAGAGGAGGCAGCCAGGAATGCTAGACCAGTGGGCATTTACCTGGGTCAAGGGCATGGCCTGTGGGAGTTCACCAGTGAACTGCCCTAGACAGCAGCTGTCACACTCCCTGTCCCCAGGGCCTAACCTGGTTATGATAGACCCAAAAGGTAAGACCTTTCCTGCTAGCCTTACCTTTCTTTCCTACCACTCACACCTTTCTGACCTGACCTGCCCCCACCTTTGAGGGGATCAGAGCTGAAATGTATCAGTTGAGGAACAGAGCATTGGTAGGGGAGGACACCACCACACTTTCCCCGCCTCCTCCAGCCCCCACCTCGTGGAGAGGCCCTCTGGGGAAGGGGGAAAGAGCCTTAATTTCAAATGATCTGTCAGCTTAGAATATTATTACAGAAGCCTGGACTTTTCAACTGCTGAATTTATATTGCCTTTTCAGCCTTTTAAGTGGTCATTGGACTTTTGATCAGAAAATTATGAGATTGCTTGAGTTTTCATCCTGCTGTATACGTTTGAAGTTTTTCTTCAAAACTAGTAGTTCAAGTAATTTTTCTATAGGTCCACAGATGCTCTGAGGGTGGGATTGTCTTCTTCATTATTAAGTCCATATCAAGCTCAGTATTGAGTAACAAGTGCCGAGAAATTCATTTCTTTCCCCATCTCTGCATTGGCCATGGCCTTCACAGGGCATGCTTCTAGCTGTTCTCATTCAAGTCTTATTGGGAAAACTCTTGAACACATTGATTACCCTTTCTTTGCTGTAATCCTCATTCCTAAGTTTGTCTCTTCAATTCTAAGAACACTTCGATTTTTAAAATTCTCCTGAAAAGAGGAAGAAAATGACTTTCCAAGGTCAGGTAGTTGGGTTCTTTGGTCAGCTGGGAAAGAAATAGATGAGTTCTGACATAGTGTATGAAGCTTTGTCTACCAAAACAGACCGCCCTGTCTCTGTTCTTTCTACCTCTTTCTATGACATTGTTTTCTTTGGAAGAATAGAACATTTATAATTCAGTCTCAGGGGAGAGGAGTGAAATGACTTAGTTCTAGAGATAAGGGGCAATTCACTACTGGCTAGCTGCTGCCAGGGCCATCTAACAAATACAAGTTTAAGTGAAAACATCCTAGGCCCATTGCTGCCTCTTCCAAATGAGAACTGTTTATTTTGAAGTGCAGTTTTCTCCTTTTTTAATGCCATTTTTTGAAAAACTGGTGTCTACTTTTATCTCACTGTGTGATTCCCCCTTCTGCCCAGCCTAGCTTTGCCTTAGAAGAGCCTTACCACCACTGCTTGGGTTATTCATTTTATTTTGTTTTATTTTTTTGTTGCGGTTTGGCTGGGGCCAGGTTCGAACCCACCACCCTCAGTATATGGGGCTGGTGCCCTACCCACTGAGCCACAGGTGCCACTCTGCTTGAGTTATTTAAAGAGCCTCCCCATGACTTCCTTAACTTTGGGCTCACCTTCATCCCTTTCAATGCATTCTACACAGCATACATTTCCTGAAGATAAGCTCTGGGCTCCATGTTGAGAGCTCCTATGGCTCATTGAACAAGGACCAAAGGTTGAGTGTGGCCTTGAAGGCTCTCTAGTTTCTCTTCTTTCCTATCCTGCACTCTGCTCCAGCCAGTTTTATCAAGAGCTGCTTCAGGAAACCAATTTACAATCACTCACACTTTCATATGAAGAATAGATCTCAACTATGGCCCAAGATGAGGGAAGGAGGAGGGGGCTGGGAGGGGAGGGGGAAGGTTAGATCGAGGGAGAGTGAATGATGGGATTACACCTATGGTGCATAATGCAAGGATACATGTTGGATCTATTAGTATAGAGTATAAATGTCTTAACAGAATAATTAAGTAAACAAGTTGAGGTATATATTAACCAGTGTGATGTAAGCGTTCCTATTTCTATATGAAGTCAGCACATTGTACCCCATAAATGCATTAATGTATACATGATCTATGTGTTTACGATTAAAAAAAAAAAAGAGCTGCTTCAGGAAGTGTCTTCCCTCTTTCTAGAGCTTTCTGTTTCCTGCCTTGGAATGTGTCTTCTCTCCAGACTGCATGCTCTAGTCTCCTCATCCGGTACAGCCCAGGATTAGCATTACTATTTCCTTAATGATTTTCCTAGTCTGTCTAGCTGAAAGTAGGATGTCACTTATCATGGTGCTGTTGGATGGATTGATAAGATGATGCATAGAAGCAGAAGGTAAAATGGTGGTTTCCAGGAGCTGGGGCAAGGGGGAACTGGGAGGTGCTGGTCAATAGGTATAAAGTTTCAGTTATGCAAGATGAATAAGTTCTAGATATCTGCCATGCAACATCATACCTGTGGTCAACAATACTGTGTTGTATAGTTGGAAATTTATTAAGAGGGTAGATCTCATATTATTTACCACAATAAAATGAAAAAAGGTTGTGTGTGTGCATATGCAAGGACAAATGCCAACACAGACCATATGCATAGTAGTGTTTTTCTTCCCATGTATTTTATTATTATTATTATTATTATTTTTGAGACATAGCCTCAAGCTATCCCCCTGGGTAGAGTGCTGTGACATCACAGCTTACAGCAACCTCCAACTCTCGGGCTCAGGCGAGTCTCCTGCCTCCGCCTCCCAAGTGGCTGGGACCACAGGCACCCGCCACAACGCCCGGCTATTTTTGGTTGCAGCCATCATTGTTGTTTGGCGGGCCCAGGATGGATTTGAACCTGCCACCTTAGGTGTGTGGCTGGTGCCTTAGCCACTTGAGCCACAGGCGCTGAGCCATATTTTATTTTTTGAATTCCAAAAACATTTACCCATTTTCTTTTAGAGTGGTAAAATTATTCCCATTTACTCGGTATCATTGTTATTTGGGAGAATATCTGAATTGTTATAGCACAGTGAGAAAAGAAGAGCACAGATTTCAATGTCTAAAGTCTGGTTTTGAGAGCCAGCTACAACATTTAACAGCTGTGTGGTCATGGATTGCTCAGATTTTCTTCTTCTTCTTCTTTTGTTTTTATAGAGCAGTTTTAGATTCAGAATAAAATTGTGAGGAAAATAAAGAGATTTCCCCACATACTTCCTACCCCCACACATGCATGACTTTCCCAGTTATCAACATCCCCCACCAGAGTGGTACATTTGTTATGATTGATAAACCTATGGTGATATATCATTATCACCCAAAATCCATAGCTCACATTCGGGTTCCCTCATGGTGTTACACGTTCTATAGATTTTGACAAATGTATAATGACCTGTATCCATTATTGTAGTGTCCTACAAAGTATTTGTACTGCCCTAAAAGTCATCTGTGCTCTGCCCATTCATCCTTCTCTTCTCTGCTAAATTTCCTGTAATACTCAGTTTCACCATCTTTTAGGGCAAAAATAAAATAAAATAAAATAAAAATCATCTTTCCTGATTCTATGGATGGATTAAATGTGACAATGTGACAATACTAGATGTGATTAAATGTGAAAATTACCAGAACAGTGCCAAATACCTGGTGGAAGTTCAGAGCCCTACTGTGTTTTTTTCTTTTTTTTTCGCAGTTTTTGCTTGGGGCTGGGTTTGAACCTGCCACCTCCAGCATATAGGGCTGGTACCCTACCCCTTTAAGCCACAGGCACCACCCCTAATGTGGTTTTTGAGGATGATAATAGTAGTGTTTATGTGAGGCTGGGCGTGATGGCTCATGCCTATCATCCCAGCACTCTGGGAAGCTGAGGCAGGTGGATTGCTTGAGCTTACAAGTTCAAGACTAGCCTAAGCAAGAGCGAGACCCTGTCTCTAAAAGAAAAATAGAATAACTAGCTGGGCATAGTGGCACATGCTTGTAGTCCCAGCTACTTAGGAGACTGAGGCAAGAGGATTGCTCAAGCCTAAGGGTTTGAGGTTGCTGTGAGCTACAATGCCATGACACTCTACTCCAGGTGACAAAGTGAGACTCTGTCAAAAAAAAAAAAATAGTGTCCACATGTTTATAATCCTATGGTTCAGAGCATGTAGTGTTGTGCATGGTCATATCTGCTGAATAAGTGAATGAATGATTGAGTGAAAGGAAGGAAAGAAAGAAAGAAGAAAAGAAGATAAGAACGAAGAAAAAAGACATAAAATGAAAGGGTTAGACCATTTTTGTTTTCTTTGTAATACAAAAGATACAAGGGGTTTCAATTTAAAGACATGTATCTCCAAAGAACACTGGAATATTTCCTTTTCTGGCTAACCCTATGTAACATTTTCAGCACATTTGAAACAGGGAGCTGTTCAAATTTTCTTATGTCTGGAAATCAATAGCTGATATGCTACTAATGCTATTTCTATTTTTTTTTTCATTTTAAAGTTATAATGCATGTTTTAAAAGAGAGGAAAGGAAAAAAAGAGAGAAAGCTTGTTTCAGGGCTGAGAAAATCTAGGGAGAGAAAAAAAAGTAAGGGGGGGGACAAATTTGGAGAAAGTCCAGTGCCCCAAAGTCCCAGTCTCCCACCCACAGCCCAGCCCTTGGAGCAGGAGTGAAGAATTACATTAGTTTTATACAAGAGTTTTTAAAAAATCAAATCACAACAAAGCTGACTTGTCTTTTCTTTAGGCCTCCTGGTTCACCGTCCATCTCTCACTCTGGCCAGTCTTGCCTCTCCACACAGACACTGTTTTGGTTTTCCTAGGCTTCCACCTGTGTCCCAGTCTGGGGTTTCCATGGATTGTGAACACCAAGTCAGAGTGAGGCTGCTTCAGAGTCCGGCCCACGAGTCCATCCAGACTCCAAGTGGAGTACAAGGTTCCCAGGGCAGAGAGGGTGGGAGGGGCAGACCCTGCCCAGGCAGTCCTCACATTGGACAGGGCATCAGACAGCATCCCAAGGGCTTGCCCTCCCTTTCCCCACCACCCCAACTCAGGTGGAGGGGGAGCAGCTGTCACCAGAGCCTATGTTGGTGGAGGTTTCGGCTCAGCACAGAACGAACATCAGCGGTGAACCTGGGATGACAATAACTTGCGTTGGTAGAGTACCTTAGAGTTGATATCCTCACAACACTAGTGTAAGGCAGCATCACTGGAGATGTGGGGCTGAAATTATCTCCATTTTCACATGATGAGATGGGTTCAATGTCCCCAAAACCCAATAGCTAAAAGTGATGAGCTCTGGAGTAAGAAGACCTGGGTCCAAATGCTAAGTTCTTAAGGGAAGAGAGGTAAGTAATTAAAACAGGACAAACTTTTGTTACTCCCTCTTAGGATACCCCACCACCTCCTTTCTTCAGAAAACCAAGTGTCTAGAGCCCATTTTCCTTACCTGAGGGCATCCAACATTGGGAGCAGGTTGAGAAGGGCTGTGTCACTGGGATCACTGAACCAGGATTTGATGGGGATGGCATTGTCTAGAGTATATGAAAATGTAGATAAGAAAGGACTTAGGAGAGATTAGGTATTTTTTCTTTACTTACTGGAAGGATGAGGGATTATTACTTAAAAATATATACCTCCTTCACCCAAAATCAACAACCTAAGTAAAACCTTCCTGATTTATCCTCCAAAATAAAAATAAATTTTTATCACCAGCTCAAACACTAGCATGAGACTTCTAGTCAAACCTCTTGCCATTGTGCCTCACTGGAAAAAAATCCAAGGCTGGGTGCACTAGCTCACGCCTATAATCCTAGTAGTCTGGGAGGCCATGCAGACAGATCACCTGAGCTCAAGAGTTGGGAGACCAGCCTGATCAAGAGCTAGACCCCATCTCTAAAAATAACGGAGCATTGTGGCAGGTACCTGTAGTCCCAACCACTTAGGAGATGGAGGCAAGAGAACTGCTTAAGCCCAAGAGTTTGAAGTTAACTGTGAGCTGTGACACCACCTCTACCGGGGGTGACAAAGTGAGATTCTGTCTCCAAAAAAAAAAAATCTTGATTTAAGAAATCTCATTGGAGGTGGGAAGCGGTAGCTCACACCTGCAATCCCAGCACTTGGGAGGCTGAGGCAGGTAGATTGCCTGAGCTCACAGGTTTGAGACCAGCCTAAGCAAGAGCAAGACCTCATCTCTAAAAAATAGCTGGGCATTGTGGCAGGCGCCTATAGTCCTAGCTACTTGGGAGGCTGAGGCGAGAGGATCACTTGAACCCAAGAGTTTTGAGGTTGCTGTGAGCTACAATGCCACAGCACTCTACCAAGGGTGACTAAGTGAAACGCTGTCTCAAAAAAGAAGAAAGAAACTGATTTATTTTCCCTGACTGTGGACCTGCAGTACTGCTGTAAACTAGGGAATTCTAGCTCTCAAAGGCCAAGGACCAGGTTTCCTGCCTCCTAGTTCCCTGCAGTCAAAATATCTTCATAGAGGGCAGCCCCTGTGGCTCAAGGAGTAGGGTGCCGACCCCATATACCGAGAGTGTCAGGTTCAAACCCAGCCCCGGCCAAAAAAAAAAAAAAATATATATATATATATATATATTTATATATTTTCTTAGAACCATGTTCTGGTCCTGCCAGGCTCATTACTTTCCCCATACCTGGATGGCTCCTGTAAGCCCCGGGAGAGTTATCCAGGATCACAATGCTGGAGAGGTCACTGTGGACTACAGAGAGGTCCTTGATGTAGCTGCCCAACTCCAAAGTGCAGTGCTAGAAGACAGGAGATTATGAAGTATGCCTTCCCCACACTCTCTCCAGTGCAACTGCCTCAAAGTCAGATCCCTCCCTGGTGGTCTGCCTCATAGACTTCACTCTGAGACCTGTATTCTACTTATACCTGTCTGTAGTATCTCCTCTTGAGAATGCTTCTGCTATTGTCCAGTTTATCTGCCACAGCAGAGCCATAGATTTCCATGCTTGCTGTAAATACCACCAGTTCATACCACTGGCTCACCTGAAATATATTGGAGAAAAGAAAGATACTACATGTAGTGATATTATTCATTTAGACTTTTTCCTTCACTAGGACACCAGCCTAGTCCTTCAAGCCTTCCATCAAAAATCAAATGTCTCTTGAGACACAGAATTCAGAACCCCTCCACACACCTCCAAACTCTAGTTTCTTAGCCATGCTATACCCTTAAGATTTAGAGATGCAAGAAAAAAAGAGAAAGATCCCTGTGGAAGAACAGAATTACATCAGCTTAACAAATCAACCCCAACTGCTGAAAGCCATTCCCCTACCATCCTACAGCTTCCCCTTTCCAAAACTGCCCTTACCCATTTCTTCTTACCCATTCTTTCAAATCCTCTATATTCCCAGAACACTAAAACCATCACAGAGCTCCCTTTAGGTCCTGTAAACTCACCACTTCTAAGAAGAAATCCACATGGGGCCTCTTATGTACAAAAAACCGGACAGGATGTTTGTCTATTACCACCTGTAAAGGAATAGGGATGGGCTAGGGGAAATCCTGAGCTCCACATCACAAGCCTAGAAGACACCCCAGCCACCCCTACCACCCTTTGCTTCTTTCTTTCAGGCTAACACTAGTGCCAAGGGATGAAGACCAGATACTCTGGGACTGGAAAAGAGTCTGGGTCTGGGCAAAGTAATAGATGTAACCATATCATTATTCCCCACCCTCACACACCTTGAGAATGAAGTCAGGAGGTGTTCCAGGCCGGACTGTAGGCCTCAGGACCCCATCATGATGGGAGTGAATAAGTGTCTCATCCAGATCCAGCACCAGGATCTTCCTTTTTACCTGAGCTGAACCACAATGGGAAAGGATCACACCAACTGACTTCCAGCCCAGAGCTGGAACTCTACCTAACTTTAAAGGAGTATTCCCAGCAACATACTTACCTAGCCGATTCCGGGACATAGGAGACAAGGGGAGAATATCATATCGAACAGTTTGGTACTGAATTACCTAAGAATAGCAAGAGAGATTAAAACCGTTTGACAAGAAAGTCTTCTCCAATAACAATAAAAGGTAGCACGTACTGAACATTTACCAGATGCACTGTTTATCATTTAGGATTATATCATTTAATACTCCAAATAACCCTAAAAATATTATCCCTGTTTTTTTGGTTTCTTTTGTTTTTTTGAGACAGTGTCTCACTTTGTCACCCCCAGTAGAGTGCCATGGCATCATGGCTCACAGCAACCTCAAACTCGTGGGCTCCAGTGATTCTCTTGCCTCAGCCTCCCAAGTAGCTGGGACTACAGATGCCTGCCACAACACCTAGCTATTCTTATTTTAATTTTTTTTTTTTTTTGAGACAGTCTCACTATGGTGCCCTCAATACAATGTAGTGGCATCACAGCTCACAGCAACCTCAAACTCTTGGGCTTAAGCAGTTCTCTTGGCTCAGCCTCCCAAGTAGCTGGGACTATGGGCACCCGCCACAATGCCTGGCTATTTTTTTGTTGTACTTGTTATTGTTGTTTGGAAGGCCCAGGCTAGGTTCAAACCCGCCACTGCCAGCCCCAGTGCATGTGGCCAGCGACTTAGCCTCTGAACTACAGGCAACAGGGTCTCTCTTTTGTTCAGGCTGGTCTGGAACCAGTGAGCTCAGGCAATCCACCTGCCTCAGCCTTCCAGAGTGCTAGGATTACAGGCATATTATCCCTATTTTAAGGATGAAGAAACCAAGGTTTGGAGGGGTTAAATACCTTTAACCAAGGCCACGCAGCTAGGAATTATCTTATTTGTCTCCCCAATTAGAATGAAAATTCCATGGAAACACAGATTTTGTCTCAATCATGGCTGTATTCCCAGTGCTTAGAACACTGTAGCAAGGGTGGTCAGTGACTATTAATAGAATCAATGAAATGGTGGAGCCAGGATTTATATCTATACAGTCTGACCCAAAAACCTGCCCTCTTAACCATGGTACTATCCTGCTATGCTAAACAAAAAAACACACAAGCCCCCCTCCCCTTTGCTCCAAGAATTCTTTGTGGCAACTTCCATCATCTCACACTAGGAACTGAGAGCCTCAGATTCCTTAGTGGACATGGAGAGGAGGTCCCTGGATCCCTCTTGGGAACAGGGGATGAGGGAATCCAAAGGTCGTCAGGTCAGCTAAGTTCCTCTGGCTAGGGGCCACCAGACCTATTTTAACCAGCCACCTGTCCACATCTCTCTCCCTTAGCCAAGTCACAAGTTGCAGAGAACCTCAGCCCTTCGAACAGCCTCCTTATCCTGGTACCTAGGGCAAGGCAGAGAACACTGGAAAGCCTGGCCTGCCAAGCTGACTGATAGGGCATGGAGAGGGCCAGAGGAAGGGCTGTAGAGTGAAAGGTGAAGAAAGGACAAAGACATCACATCCATCAGCCTTCCAGCTCTGCTTCTCCAAGCCATCTCTAGAGACTCCTATTTCCTAATGCTCAGATCTCCCCATGCAAAATCTGGCAATTCTCTCCTCTGCACAGTCCATTCCTCACAGGCCCATACCACACTAAAACTAGGTTCTTTCCTTACAAATGAAGGGGCCCTCTCCCCCTATTCTCAAAGGATCTGCCCTTCTTTTCTCCCTGGGCCATGATGAGAGCCACTTGGGTGTCCTGCCCTGCCATCTCGGGTTGCATATGCTGGGCATGTAGGGAATGCTCTAAGCATCTGCCAGAAAGGGGGTGGGGGAAGAAACCAGACTGGACGCAAAGAGAGGACAAAAAGTGCTGCCCGGCTTGGCCCCTGTGGCTCAAGCGGCTAAGGCACCAGCCACATACACCTGAGCTGGCGGGTTCAAATCCAGCCCCTGCTCGCCAAACAACAATGATGGCTGCAAACAAAAAATAGCTAGGCTCTGTGGTGGGAGCCTGTAGTCCCAGCTACTTGGGAGGCGGAGGCAGGAGAATCGCTTGAGCCCAGAAGGTAGAGATTGCTGTGAGCTATGAAGCCACAGTACTCTACCAAGGGCGACAGCTTGAGGCTCTGTCTCAAAAAAAAAAAAAAAAAAAAAAAAAAGTGCTGCTCAAAGAGGAGCAATTTTGGAGATAACTGCCCTGTGGATGGACTGGAGCACTACTCTCTCCACCTGGAATACTGATATGTTAGGGAGAGGTCAGAGAAGATAGCAGTCATCCCATAAAGAAAATCCCAGGAGCTACCCCACACACACATATCTCAGCACCTCTGACCCCAAGGTTTTCTTGGCTTCTAGGTCATGTAGCAAGGAAATAGCACTGCCCACAAACACAACCATCCTGAACAGTCTTAACCCTAAATCAAGAAGTGGAAGGAATAGATTGGTTTAAAAAAAGAAAAAGAGGCCAGATCCATTCCCCCAAATCAGTTAAGTCAACCACCACTACCACCCAGGGCTTTTTGGAAAAATGTCTTGACCTAGACCACCCCTACCTGGTTAATTCTTTCAGATTTTATTGGGGTATACCAAAGAGTACAGACCAAGAATCTCTGTACCCCAGCTCACTAAATTCTCCCCAGACTCCAGAAGATTCTCCCCAGTGTTGATGAGAACAGAAGGGCACATTCATTAAATGATGTTAGCTGAAGGCGCTCTAACCTTGAAGAAAAACTATGGGGGAGGGAACCCAGAGATACTTGGATACATCCAAAGTCTCCATTTCCCCACCCCCAGTATCTCATATAATGCTAGGATCCGCTTGGAGAACAAGTGTGCCCTCAGATTCAGGCCCTACAACTGGCCAGTGCTATCTTCTGACAGGGATGCCCGAACTGTAACGTGCTCCCTCCCACAACTAAAGAAGCCCATCATAGAAGTATCCTCTTTATTCTTTAGGGTCTCAATAAATCCCAATACCCACACTCAGACTATGAAATAAGTTTTCAAAGCCTTTTTGTAGGAGTTCCTTTAATGGGAACCACAGGGGTTTCTGCTCATCTAGAGCTTTTCTTAAGTTCCCATCCTTGTTTGTCACATATGCCCTCCAACCTTCCCCGACCCTTAGCACATGAGCCTGTCTTTCCCTGGTTATAAGAACAAACACACACAGAGATAGAAGGGTCTTTCACAACCCCACATCAACAGATCTGGCTGCCATCAAACAGGTGTTCCCCGCCTCTTGGGTTTCTTTAGCAACAACTCCAGCTTCCCAAAAGAGCGCCCCACCCACCACCCCTGGTCCCCAAGAGTTATCCCATCTAGGCCCATCACAACCCCCCAGGTCTTGGTTCTATTGCAAGGGTTTCCCTCTTCCCCACCCCAGGCCCTGCTTAGGGTGCCCTAATTCTCCAGAGGAAAAAGCCCCCACCAGGATTCCCTTCCTAG
Organism: Galagoides demidoff; assembly: GCA_963574575.1. Classification (NCBI taxonomy): domain Eukaryota; kingdom Metazoa; phylum Chordata; class Mammalia; order Primates; family Galagidae; genus Galagoides; species Galagoides demidoff. The sequence goes on along the minus strand of CAUYQV010098374.1, from coordinate 11,472 downwards.
GCCCAGAGGCTTGACACTTTCCGAAAACCTAGGAGCACCGCGGACAGAGGTCCCCACAACCGTCCCAGGCTCACCGTGCGGATCTGCCTCCGCAAAAGGTAAATGAAGAAACTCCAGAGCTTGGCGGCGAAGGCCACGAACGTGCGCAGCCCCAGCAGACACTGCGTCCGCATCATCCCGATGACCCCGGCACCGCCGGCCCCGGGGCCCCCGCGGCCCAGCTCCGCCAGCCCCCCGGGGGCAGCCCCCCGCCACCGGGAGGGAGAACGGGTGCCCCGAATGGCAGGAGAGGCTGCAGAAAGGAGCAAGCAGCGGGCGGCTCAGAAATCCACCCCTGGCGAGGGAAAAGCCCAGCGGAACGGGGAGCTGGGGGACAGGCGTGGGCAGCCCGCGGGGGCCCACATGGGCAGGGAGTGGCACCGACGGTTCCGCGAAGGTTGCCGGCCGAGATAAGTCGGGCTAGGAAGGGGTCCTCCGAGACCGGGAGGGAAGGGGAAGGATAATTGGGGGAGGGGGCTGTAGGGGAGGGGGCTAGGGAGAAGGAAGGGAGGGAGGAAGGGAGAAGGGAGGGGGAGGGGAAGAGGAAAAGCAGAGAGTGGCTCGCTGCGCAGGCGCGCTAGGGGGCTGCCCGCGAGAAAGGGGAGGGCGGGGGCAGCTGCGCGCGAAGGGCCGCAGTCGCGGAGAACGGGCCTGCTACGCGAAAGAGCGGAGAAGGAGGGGGAGGGGGAGCCGAAGGGGGCGGAGCGCTGGGCTGGAGCGGCCTCCCCCTCCCCGAGCTCGGGGGTCCTTTAGCTGCTGGAGAGCGGGACTGCAGCCTCTGCAGCTGAGTTTCCCACTCTGACAGGCGCCATTTTACCGCCCAGAGGGCTCCCTCATCTCTTCCCCCCTCCTCTTCCCCTCTGACACTACTTCCGGTGGTGACGTGTATTGGCTTCACCAGAACTAAAGTTCCCCCTATTCTGCTTATGGGTGAGGGACAGGGAAGGCGGAGAGGGTACCGAACAAGGCTACGGTATTGCGCACGCGCAGAAGATAGATGAGGGGCGGGATTTGGGCAGGCCCCGCCTGGAACGGCGTGGACGTCGCTGGGTGAACGCCCCTTGCTCCGGTGGTCAGGACTGTGGTGGCGGCCTCGTGGGGCCTCCTCCTCCCCTTTCCATTGACAACCGCCCCAACGGCTCTTCCCGCCCTTGTTGCAGTGGCTATGTAGACCATGATGTGGTCCCTACAGATGTGCGCCAGAGCTTGGGCGTATACCCTACACTGAGCTCCGCCCGGGAATATTGAACGTAATCACCTCTCTTTCCAGCCTATGTTAGGTCTTAATGGTGGGAGGAATCAATGTCCCGCCCCTTTCATCTGGAGGGGGCGGGCTGTGGGCCTTGACGCCATCAGGGAGCGCCCCAAGGGAGACCTGGCGCAAGTCGGAGATGTTGGACTCGCTGTTAGCCTTCGGCGGCCTGATGCTGCTTCGGGGTGAGAGCTGGAATCACAGGGGATTCGGGCCTGGCTAGGGGGGCAGGAGAGGAGAGGAGGACCCATGCGTCAGCGACTAGGGGCGGAAACTCCCCTGTTCTCAACCCTCCATCCGTCCTTCGCTCTCTCCAGATAGCGTAGAATGGGAAGGGCGCAGTCTTTTGAAGGCGCTTATCAAGAAATCTGCGCTGTGGTGAGTATGCTTCAGTCTCCGGGTCCTACCTTAGAAAGGGAGTTTGTGCACCAATCTTTGACCTGACCTCCCGTCCCTGCCTCAGTGGGGAGCAAGTCCACATCCTGGGCTGTGAAGTGAGTGAGGAAGAATTTCGTGACGGTTTCACCTCGGATATCAATAACTGGTAAGTCCAAATTGGCGAAATTTCATTAGATGTGAGACTTCTGTTGCTAAGACTCTTTATAATAACAAGCGCAAACCTTGGTATATAGTAACAAGTACTTAAATCATCGAAGGACGGGATATGGATCTTTCAGAAGGCAAAAGTTAGAGGATGGCTTGGCGCCTGTGGCTTAAGTGGCTAAGGCGCCAGCCACATACACCTGAGCTAGTGGGTTCGAATCCAGCCCGGGCCCGCCAAACAATGACGGCTGCAACCAAAAAATAGCCGGGCATTGTGGCAGGCGCCTGTGGTCCCAGCTACTTGGGAGGCGGAGGCAGGAGACTCGCTTGAGCCTAGGAGTTGGAGGTTGCTGTGAGCTATGATGTCATAGCAGTCTACCCAGGGGGACAGCTTGAGGCTCTGTCTCTTAAAAAAAAAAAAAAAAAAAAAAGTAAGAGGAATAATGAAAAGAGGTATTTGGGAAATCTGAAGGAGAGATGATAGAAATTGTACCTGATTGTATGTGGTCTTACAGAGCATGAAAAGGAGTTTAGATGTTATTACAAAGACAGTGAGGAGTCGCTTGAAAATTTGGGAGAAGAGTGATAAATACCATACTCATTAGAAACACTAGTGTGTTGACAATGGTATAGAGAAGAAATTGGAAGAGGGCACCCTGGAGACAGGAACCATGTGGCTAATGCAGTAATCCATTAATTCAAATTCAATGGTTAGGTGTAAACCAGGTGCTGTGCTAGAAACTGGAGAGACAGCAGTGAATGAGACAGACCTGTTCCCTGCTCTAATGAACCTTAGAAAATAATGGTAGACCATAACAGAGGCCTGGAGAGTTAAGAATAAGTGTAAAAGGACATTAGTGGGAAAATAAAAGGACATTAGTGGGTAGGACTTATTGATTGATGTGAAGCAGAAAAAAGTATTCAGATGTACCTGGCCAGGATTGATTAACAACCATTAGTAGCCTGGGCACTGTGTCTCATACCTGTAATCCCAGTAACTTTGGGAGGCCAAGCAAGAAGATCGCTTGAAGCCAGGAGTTCGAGACCAGCTTGGGCAACACAGGGAGACCCCCATCTCTACAAAAGTTAAAAATTAGTTGGGTATGGTGGTGTGTATCTGTAGCCTCCAGCTACTCAGTAGATTGAGGAGAAGATCACTTGAGCCCAGGAGTTATGAGGCTACAGTGAGTTAATGATCACACCACTGCACTCTAGCCTAGATCACAGAACAAGACCATCTCAAAACAAAAAAAAAAGAAACAAAAACCATTAATAGGGGTGGCGCCTGTGGCTCAAGGAGTAGGGCACCGGCCCTATATACCAGAGATGGTGGGTTCAAACTAAGCCCTGGCCTAAAATAAAAATAAAAACAAAAACTATTAATAGAATGTTTTCTACTTCCTAGTTTTGGTACCTCAGTGGATAATAGTAGTGTACATGTATCTGTTGAGCTCTAATTTTATATGTCAGCCATGAAGAAACTCCAGAGCTTGGCAGTGAAGGCCACAGTTGTGATAGGTGGTACCATATGGCAAGTTCTGCTACCATGAAGATGTCCCAGGATTTCTAGTCCATACCAATCTCCCTTTTCAAGCTGAGTTCTATAACTTTGTCTTTGGCTTTCTCCAAGTTGTTCTGTAAGTGGGAATCATATCTTCTGCCTTCTGCTTTCCCTTTATTAATCCTGAGAATGATAGGGCACCACTGAGGAAATGTTTGATAATGGTAACAGCTGGTATTTATCTAGCATTTAATATGTGTCAGGTACTATGCTAAGTGCCTAGAGGTTAGCATCTCCATTTCATAAATGAAAAAAACTGAGCCTTAGAGGAAATAAGTAATTTATCGGGTAGGTGAATTTGTGCAAGTAACAAAGCCAAACTTAAGAGTTCATTCTGTCTGGTCTTAATCACTGAATTCTCTCAGTAATTGTCCTTTGCTAATTAAATATTATTGAACAGTAAGAAAAGGGAGCAACAAAGATCAAAAGATGAAGCTTGAGGGGCAATATTATGTTTTCTCCTACTTTGCCTTTGCAGTCTGGTTTACCATGACCTCTTCAGAGACCCTCTCAACTGGTCAAAAACTGGGGAGGCCCTTCCTGGGGGACCACTGGGAGCCTTGACAGCCATGTGCAGGAGGACAGATCCTGGGCCTGTCACCATTGCTCTTGATTCACTCAGTTGGCTTTTGCTTCACCTTCCCTGTACCACACTCTGCCAGAACCTGCATGCCCTAAGCCATCAGAACTCCTCCCCTGGTGAGACCTACTGCCCTTCATTGCTTTCCCTTATACATCTGCCCCCACCCCCAAGAAATGTCACCCATTGCCTTTGCAACATAAGGAGACACATCAATATCTCCAATTAGCCTTTCTTCCATCTCTTGACTTTTTTTCTGGTTTTTGACTTCCCCATAGTGCCATCTACTATTCTTTGATTTTCCTCCAAGTTTTCCCATGACCAAGAGACAGGCTCTTACTGTGTTGCCTAGAGTGGCCTGAAACTCCTGGGCTCAAGCGATCCTCCAGCATCAGCCGCCTGAGTACTTGGGACTATAGGTGTACGCCACTGTGCCCAGCTTTCCAAGTACTATTTTACTCATTTGTTTCATTCATACATTCGTTCAACAAATATTAAATACAGGTATAATCCTAGCTAATGTAAAAATAAAGACTAACTTTGTAGTTGGGTTCTTGCCTTCCAGGAGTTCAAAGTTCCCTAAAAGATAACTGAAAAATAAACAGCTAGTTATAAGATAGTCTGATATACAGGCTGGGCACATTGGCTCACACCTGTAATCCTAGAACTCTGGGAGGCCGAGGTGGGTGGATTGCCTGAGCTCATGAGTTCAAGACTAGGCTGAGCCAGAGCAAGATCTTGTCTGTAAAAATAGCTATGTGTTGTGGTAGGCACCTGTAGTCCCAGCTACTTGGGAGGTTGAGGCAAGAGAATCCTTTGAGCCCAATAGTTTGAGGTTGCTATGAGCTGTGATGCTACGGTACTCTATCAAGGCCAATATAGACTATCTCAAATAAAAAAATAAAAAGCCTGGTGCAGTGGCTCACACCTGTAATCCCAGCACCGTAGGAGGGAGGATTGCTTGAGCTCAGGAGTTTGAGGCGTCTCTGAGTGAGAGTGAGACCCCAGCTCATGAAAAAAACCGAAAAACCCAGCCAGGCGCTGCTGCAAGAGCCTGTAATCCCAGTGGCTTCAGAGGTTGAGGCAGCAAGATGTCCACAGCTTGAGTCTGAGGTTGCAGTGAACTACGACACCACTGCACTCTGCTCAGGGTATAGGGTAGAACTCTGTCTCAAGAACAACACAAAAAAGATAGTCTGATACAGGCAACAATGATACAGGGATGTGCACAACATACTTTGAGGAAGAAACTGTTTTGAAGAGCAAAGGGTAGGCCAGGCAAGGTGGCTCACACATGTAATCCCAGCACTCTGGGAGGCCGAGGTGTATAGATTGCTTGAGCTCATGAGTTCAAGACCAGCCTAAGCAAAAGCGAGACCCTGTTTCTACTTAAAATAGAAAAACTGAGGCAAGAGGATCACTTGAACCCGACTTTGAGGTTGCTATGAGCTATGACGCTACAGCACTCTACCCAGAGCATATTGAGACTCTGTCTTTAAAAAAAAAAAAAAAAAAAGCAAAGGGTTAGGTCAACGAGACAAATTTGGCCAAGCAAGGGCCCTGGGACAAACCCTGAAGTTCATTATGGGCACTCAAATGGCTTTGGAGTTAAAACACACCCACTTTTGTATGAAAGTACTTACCTCTCACTGTTTCAGTTTCCTCTGAAAATTGGGGCAGGCAGGTAGTATTAGGATAAACCACTAAATTGCTGTTTCTCTAGATCAGAAATTGTCAAATATCAGTTTTCATATGATTTGACCTAAAAATGCTGACCTTTTGTAAGGATTAAAATGTTATGTTAAAGTGTTTAGTGTACTGCCTGACATTCTGTAAATCCTCACCAAAAGAGGGAGGGGGGTCAAAGGCACTGAGATACTGACAAGTTCTAAAAACTATAAGTAGTTCAATATGTAAGATATGAGACTGGTATCTAAATGGATGGCAGACGCTGAAAGTGAACATCCTGAAGCCTGTGAGGAGCTGCTGAAGGATTGAAATCAGTGGTGCCTTGATAAGATTTACATTGGAGTGAGAAGGTCTATTATTAAAGTGTGAGATAGAAGAGGCTCAGATCAGGGCAATGAGATCGGCAAAGGTAAATCAGGATTATGGTAGAGCTGTGATGGAATGTGGGCCCCTTCTTTTTTTCCTTTTCACTCTTTGTTCCTAGGCTACCACCCTGAGTACTCCTTACTGTTCTTTGTGCCCTACATTTCTTGTTCCTCCCCAGGTGACAGCTCCTCAGTGCAGCAGGTACGTGTGCTGGGCTTACTACATGAAGAGCTTCATGGCCCAGGCCCCCTGGGAGCATTGAGCAGCCTTGCTCAGACTGAGGTGATCCTTGGGGGTACAGTGGGCCAGGCTTCAGCCTACATCCTCTGTCGGAGGCCTCAACAGCACCCAACTCACCAGGTGAGAAGCAATGGGAAAGGAGATTAGGGTGAGAGGGGGGTGGCATTATGGCAAGAACAATAAAAAAGCTAATGTGATTGAGTACTTCTCTGCATTTCTGTCATTTATCTCATTTAATCTTCACAGCTACCTTATGAGGTAGATTGTTACATTATTACCATGTTGGAGACTGGGAAATCAGTGCAAAGAAATTTACTTCCCAAGGTTATAAAGTGAGTGGCAGAGACAGAATTTAAATGTAAGAATTGCCTGATTCAGAATCTGTGAAAAAGACTGTTTTCCAAGAAATGGAAAAGGATTTTCCAAAATGGGGTAGGGTTACTAGAAGGAAGAAGGAGCAAGTGCAGGCTGGCACAATGGCTTACACCTGTAATCCCAGCCCTCTGGGAGGCCAAGGTGGGTTGGTCCCTTGAGCTCAGGAGGTCAAAACCAGCCTAAGCAAGACTGAGACCCTGTTTCTACTAAAAATAGAAAAACTAGCTGGGTGTGGTGGCAGGTGCCTGTAGTCCCAGCTACTTGGGAAGTGAAGGCAGAAGGATCTGGTGAGCCCAGGAGTTTGAGGTTGCCATGAGCTGTGATGCTACAGCACTCTATCCAGGGTGACAGAGTGAGACACTCTATCTCCTTAAAAAAAAAAAAAAAAAAGATGAGGGCAAGGGCTGAAAGTTTATTGGGCGCTGAGGATGTGGGGTTTTGAATTCTCTCTGGTTTGTTTTCAAAATGGAAAAAACCTTTTTAACTTTGTTCTTCTCCCCAGACTAATTGGTTCTCCATCCTTCCAGACTTCAGCCTGGATATCCAAGAGGGACCCCCTGTAGAATCTCAGCCCTACCCAGATCCTCATACATCCCTGGTATCTAAGAATGCTAATGGAGCTTAGGGTCTGACAGAAAGGGAGACAAAAATAACTGGAGAGGTTGCGGGTGGGGTCAGGGATTCCAAGGATGGGACAGAGTCGTGGTATCCTTTGTACCTACAGGTGGACCCCATGACTCATTTGACCTTTAACCTTCGACTGTCTAAGAAAGAGAGAGAAGCCAAAGATAGCCTGACTCTGCCCTTCCAGTTCAGCTCTGAAAAGTAAGGTTGGAGCCTTGGTGCCTGGATCCCTGAATAGAGCCCAGCATCTGGGCCACAGAGAGCTGGTGACAGCAGGTTATTGATTAACCTCTCAGACTTTATAAGGTCTGAAGTCCATTTCCAGAAACAAGTCCTAGGAGTACTTCTATCCACCCATACCCTCTCTAAATGACAAAGGGCTTTTATGTCTCTTTCTTTCCATTAGACCCCTGGGTCCCAGCTTTGTGGTTATCAGAGCAATCTGGGCCTAGCTTGAGTCAAAGACTAGACCCAGGGGAGAAAGAGACTGGGCCAGAAAAATAACAAGGATGCCTAAGAGGGGTTGCCTGAAGTTATCCAGACACACCTGTTACCACCCTCACCAGTGCCAATTCTTCCCTCCTCAGACAGCAGGCTCTACTGTGCCCTGGGCAAGGCCGGGCTACCAGCCACGTCTTCTATGAGCCAGACACCTATGACGACCTAGACCAAGAAGACCCAGATGACGACCTAGATATTTGACTGGCCAGATTTAAGTAAACTAATTGGCGGGGGAGGAGGAAGACCTTGAGCCTAGAACTGTTCTTCTGTTTGTGTTGCCCTTATTCTGTTCTTGCCCCACCTTTGTTCCTTGCGTCTATGGAGGCTCTTCGCTCTAACCCAGGAAGGAGCTTGAGACAGTACAAAGTAAGATGAGAGCATAGGGTAAGGTGAGAGTGGAACACTCCCTCATGCCTAATAAAATCTTTTTTATAACAAAAGAAACTCTTTGGTAGCTATTTAAATAAAGGGCAAGGGGGAGAGAGGGCAGCCAAACACCTTTGAGAGTCGGGGTATTGGGGCCTGAATTAACAGTGAAAATGAAATGGGAAGCCAGGAACAGACTTGCACCCCACTGGTGCTTTATTAACTTTTTTAAACTAAAGTAGTTATACTTTAGGTTCCACACTCCCTGCAGTGATCTGAAGAGGAGGAAAACAGAGGCCCTGAAGGGAAAAAAGCCTGCTTTCCAAAACTTATTTTTTATTACTGTACAAAAAGCACATCCTCCCCTCTTTTTGTCTCCCCCCACCCAATCCCCTAGAGAACTGTACATGGTGTGCAGGGATGGAATGACCTGGAAGCCTTTGTCCCACACCCTGCCTACAGGCTGAGCACTGCCCCAGGTCCTGTCAGGCTGGGGCAAGGGGGTCCCAGCTCACACATACTCCTTGGCAGAGTTGGGCTTAGGATAGGAATGGGGTGCACGGTATCCAGCTTTGCTCTCACTCCGAGGACAGGAGCAAGAGAGCAGAGCACCTCCTAGGAGGACCAGAGCAGATCCTGCCCAGCCAATAAAGATGGCAGGGCCAAACTCATACCTGTGGAGATAAGGGGTTGGGGTTAAACCTTGGCCTGTCTCAGCCCTCCTCCATACCCCAGGACCCCAGGTCTGTCCCTTAAGGAGGCAGGGCTCCCAAACTTACTTAATATTTGTGGGGATTAAGGGGTTATAGAAGTCTGTCACTATCTGATGGCCATACCAGGAGCAAGCTACCAAGGCAGCAAGACCTGGAAAGAAAATTGAGGATTAAGATTCTGAGAGGCACCCAAACCTGCACCTTGCCCCACCCTCACTCCTCCCAGATAGGAGAATGGAGAGCCATGGGCCCACCTTGGACCTGTGGCTCACCTGCCACGATGAAAATGATACCTCCACCCATGGCTATACGGGCCTTCTTCACTTTGTCGTCTCCCCCACAGCGCGTGCACTTCATGCCCATCGTGGCCACAAACATGGCCAGGAAGCCCAGCACCAGGGATACCACCATTAGGGCTCGAGTGGCCTGGAGGGCCGCTGCGGGGAAGGGAAAAGAACGCCTTCATTGCTGGAAATCCAGGCACCCCTCAGACAGCTTCAGCCTTCACCCCATCAGCGGCGCCCACTAACCCCTAGACCTTCTTCTGCCGACCACTGCGTTCTGGCCCGACCAAGGCCCAGACCAGGCACGGCAGGGTTCCCGCCCCTCCCGACACCGCGGCCTTCCTGCTCCCGCCCCGCCCTGCCCTCTGCTCAAGGAGCCGCCCGGGGCGCCAGGGTTTCGATGAAACTGCCCCGGGTAGGGGGAAGGGTGGAAGGGGCCAAGGCAGCATAAGCAGGCAGTGGCCAAGTCCTCGGCGATGGCCGCACATGCCGGCCCGCGTCCCAGCTCTGACCCGCTATCGAGGCCACGGGGTTTGTGGCTTCTACTAATCGGCCGATAAGATTAGAGGCCGCAGCCGGCGGCCCACGTCTGGCAAACCGCTCTACGGTTCTTCAGCCCTCGGCGTGCCCTTGCCCCGCTCCCCCTTTTGTCTGGGAGGAAAAGGCGGGAGATATTGGAGGCCACTGACTGTTCAGGGCAGTGGGGGAGGCGATGACCCCGACCTAGGACTAGGTTTCTCCAGGCTTCCCCGGCCGAGGAGGAGACCTGATTGGAGGCCGAAGAGTGCACGGTACCAGAGTACCACGACCTCACGTGCCACAGCCAGACCCGGGCGGCTCCCCCTCAGGCCCACTACCAGGACACGACCGTTTCCGCTTTCTCCTGCTCCGGGGCAACCCAGGACAGGGGCCCCCGCCGTGGGCCTCAGCCCTACCCCACACGCCACCAGCCAGCAGCCACCTCGGCCCTGGGCGCGTCCGCCCCGTCGGTCCCGCAGCCTTACCAGACAAGCCGAGCACTGAGTCGTACATTTTGCAGCTCATCATGCCCGTGCTCTGCATAACGCAGTCCATCCACAGTCCCTTGTACATGGCCTGGGCTGTAATGATATTGTCGCCCGCATACGAGCTCATCTGCCACTGCGGGATGGCGGTGCAAGCTACCAGGCCCACCCAACCCAGCAGAGCCATGGAAAAGCCTAGCAACTGGAGGCCCGAATTGGCCATTTCCGCCCTCAGATAAAGACTAGGGGCGCCGGGCGGGCGACCCTTCAGTAAAACAAAAGGGGCAGCCCCACAAAAGACAGTTTGGGATGGAGTTTTTAAGTCACCCAAAGATACAAAAAAGTTTCTGGCGAGGTGAGTGCAAATCTTGTTCACCCTTAATACACAGAAAGCGGCACTCCCGGTGGAGCGATGGTCTCACAGCAGAGGGAATAGGCTACGTTGGCAGGAGTGGTTCCAGACAAAAGTGGTCCCTGAAAGCCAGGCGATTCCCTCCGGCGCTCTCGATGACACTACCCAAACAAAAGGTAGAGGGGCTGTATGGGCACGGTCTTGGGTGCCAGCAAGCACCAGAGAGTATCCTGGGCTCTCAGCCCGAGGTTGCGATGCGCGGAAGAGGTTGCTCCGAGGTTAGCAAACAGGTGCGGCGCATCTGAGTATATGTAGGGCGTCGGGGGCGCGGTCCTGCGGACACCCGGAGCGCGGCAGAAGGGGCGGGACCGAAGGGGCGGCCAAGGGTGACCTGACGTCACTGAAGGGACACTCACCTGAACCGGAAGTCGTTGTCCCCACCCCTCCTTGCCCAGGTGAGGAGGAAGAAACCTGAGCTCCAGGATCACGCCCCTTCACTTGCAGGGCTTTGACCGCTGATGCAGAGAAGGCAGTGGCTTCTCCAGAGTCCCAAGCTCCGAGTCAGCCCCTCAGGACTGGACTTGCCTCGGGCACAAGTTGCCCCTTCCCCTCTCCCTTACAGGTGCACCTGGAACGCGGCTGAGCCTGAGATGGGGAACTACCAGCCAGCCTTGGCGCCGCCCTTTCCCCACCGGTTTCTACCCTAAGTGCTCTTTGTCCAGCCCTATTTTTGCCCGCACGCTCTGCTCTTCAACATTTTCTTCTGTCTCCGACCCTGGCCGATCCCACTTTCTGAAGCCCTGGCCAAATCCCTGATCACGCCCTTCAGCAGCCTTCTTGGAGTTTCCTCCCGAGACACCTCCCAAGCACTGTCCCTCTAAATGTCCTGGCCCTCCGGCTCTACCCTCCCATAGACACCAGTTTCTTGAACATCGCTCCCCACAGCCTCCTCCATTTCAATCCCTGACATAATTTAATGCCTG
>CAUYQV010098373.1:0-18400 GCA_963574575.1 Galagoides demidoff | reverse complement strand
AGATTTTGCCATGAGTAACAAGGTGGATGTTGGTGCCACCAAATGGAAGGCCACAGAAGAGACTTAAGAGTAAAGGTAAATGGCTCGGCGCCTGTGGCTCAAGCGGCTAGGGCGCCAGCCACATACACCTGAGGTGGCGGGTTCAAGTCCAGCCCGGGCCCGCCAAACAACGATGATGGCTGCAACCAAGGAATGGCCGGGCGTTGTGGCAGGCGCCTGTGGTCCTAGCTACTTGGGAGGCTGAGGCAGGAGACTCGCTTGAGCCCAGGAGTTAGAGGGTGCTATGGAGCTGTGATGCCATGGCACTCTACCCAGGGAGATAGCTTGATGCTCTGTCTCAAAAAAAAAAAAAAAGCTATTATTATCCTTAATTTACTACATGGAATGTATCTGTGATGTGGCTAAAACTACCTGCAATCAAAGTCCTTTTTACTGTCTGATTATGGCTAACTCCCTAACCCAGAGTCTGGCAGACTTTTCCCACAGAAGTCCAGATGGTAACTATTTCCAGGTTGGTGGGATTTACAGGATCTGCTACAACTACTTGACTGTATTTTGGGTGGGGTTTTCTGGGTTTTTTGTGTTTTTCTTTTTTTTGAAACAGAGTCTCAAGCTGTCATCCTGAATAGAGTGCCATGGTGTAACAGCTTACAGCAAACTCCAACTAGTGAGCTCAAGCAATCCACCCCCTCGGCCTCCCACAGTGCTAGGATTACGGATGTGAGCCACTGTGCCTGGCCTCGACTCTGTTGTTGTGGGGCAGAAACCATCATAAATGATACATAAACAAATAAGGAAAGCTGTGTTCCAATAAAACTTAATTTACAAAAATAAGTGCCAAATTTGCACCAAGGGCTGTAGCCTGCCAATCCCTGCTATTAATAAGGAGTTTTCAATATCATTGCTCTTATCTTGGAACCAAGAGCAAAGAATAAAAACAGAAAATTAACATTCATAAGTAGATTAAGCAGATACAAACCCAAATTACTCAATCACCTTGCACAAGTAGGTAATACTTATATTACCTTACACTGTTTTCTCGTAACATAAGCACACGAACATCAGAGCAGACCTACTGAAGCATGCACTTACTTCATCGATGAAAATGTGTGTGAATTCCATCAAACTCTTGGCACTAACTATTTTCTGAAGCAGGACTCCAGTTGTCATATAAATTAACTTAGTGTCCTCCGTTGCTATTTTCTCTAGCCCTACCTAAAATTGGGGGGGGGGGGAAGGAGGAAGGAGAGAGAGTTCAGGGTTACATAGCTCCACTTCACTACAAAGAAAAGATATGCCCATTTTATAATGCAGGTAAGAGATTTTAAAATTACTATATTTTATAAGATATAGAGTCCTAATTAAAAGTGAAGCTCTCAAATTGCTTTTGTTGCTTTTGGGAGGGGAGTTATTTAATCATACTGCATAGAACCTTTTTACATTAAGACAATTGTGGGCAGGAAGCAGCACTTTGAGAGGCCAAGGTAGAAGGATCACTGGAGGCCAAAAGTCCAGACCAACCAGAGCAACACAGTAAGACCCCATGTCTACTAAAAATAAAAAATCAGGGCAGCACCTGTGGCTCAGTGAGTAGGGCACCAGCCCCATCTACTGAGGGTGCGGGTTCGAACCCAACCCTGGCCAAACTGCAACAAAAAAACAGCCAAGCATTATGGCAGGAGCCTGTAGTCCCAGCTATTTGGGAGGCTGAGGCAAGAGAATTGCCTAAGCCCAAGAGCTGGAGGTTGCTGGGAGCTGTGATACCACAGCACTCTACTGAGGGCGACAAAGTGAGACTCTGTCTCTAAAAAATAAATAAATAATCAGCCAAGCATGGCAGTACACGCCTTTGAGTCCCAGCTACCTGGGAGGCTGAGTCAGGAGGATCAGCTGGGGCCAGGAGTTAGAGTTTGCAGTGAACTATGACAAACACCACTGCACTCTAGCCTGGACAACAGAGCAAAATTCTGTTTCTATTTAAAAAAAAAAAAAAAAGGCAACAGTGTATGAAGATATCATCTAGACTACAAAAATACAACTTTAATAAAAGGATGACATTATAAAAGCCATAACCCTGAGAATTCCCAATAGGAAATTAGAATTAATTTAGGAAATTAGAATCCTAATTTCCCAATTAGGAAAGAAATCACAAAAGATTTTCAAGAAATCCAGTTTTACTGTTTTTATTAATTATGCCACAGTTCTGTTCTATAAGCCAAGCAGTGAACAGTCACAAACCAACCATGAACATAAATGGGAAGTCTCACCTGATAGCCCACCAGGCCCCCCAGGGTCCACGCCCGCTCCCTGCTGATCCACCTGGCAATGCTGCTGGCCCCGATCTTGCGTGGCTGGGTGACCACAATGTTGCAGTAGGCAGAGCGCTGCATGTGATGGTCCAGGACGCACTGGGGGAGCTGCGTGCTCTTGCCACTCCCTGTGGCGCCGTGAATAATCACCACAGAGTTGCTCTCTATCAGGGAAATCACCTACAGTTTTAGAGAATTTCTCTTTCAAAATTGGCACAGAATTTCAATGTAAAGTACTTTCTATCATAGGAAGACTTTCAGGATTTATTCTGCTTTCATCTTTAAGTTTATTTATTAACGAACCATCTAAACATCAGGAAAGGGAGTGAGAGGGCTCCAAATGGGGCCGCATCTACCACCAGCTGACTCCTCCACCTCTGCAGCCCTGCAACCCTGCAGGCCAAATTACCTTCAGCTCTCCAGGGCTCAATTTCTTCTATAAAACGAAAACACTAAACTAAGTTTCTATGGCTCTTACTACGTCTAAGTTTCTATTATTTTAAAATTCTGTGATGAACTTGGATGTAATTCTACTGAAAACCACGAAAACAAAGCTGCTACTACACTCGAGTGGTAACATTTTCAAACAATTAACTTCCACTGTCCACTTACAGATAATACGAAGCCATATTATGCTTTTTATTTTTTTATTTTAGATTAGTGTAAGAGTATAATTAGGTTACAAGGTTTGCATTTGCTAGGTAAAGTCCCTGCTGTAGTTGTGTCATGAACCCATGCCATCTAACCTTACATTGTACCCATCAGGCAGAAGCACACTACATATAATGCTTTTTTTTTTTTTTTTTTTTTTTGTCCCCATGGGTAGAGTGCCATAGTGACACAGCTCACAGCAACCTCAAACTCCTGGGCTCAAGCAATTCTTTTGCCTCAGCATCCCAAGTAGCTGGGACTACAGGTACCTGCCAAAATGCCCAGTTATTTTTTTTTTTTGAGACAGAGCCTTAAGCTGTCACCCTGGGTAGAGTGCTGTGGCATCACAGCTCACAGCAACCTCCAACTCCTGGGCTCAAGTGATTCTCCTGCCTCCACCTCCCAAGTACCTGGGACTACAGGCGCCCACCACAACACCTGGCTATTTTTTGTTTGCAGCCATCATTGTTGTTTGGTGTGCCAAGGCTGGATTCCAACCCACCAGCTCAGGTGTATGTGGCTGGTGCCTTAACCACTTGAGCCACAGGCACAGAGCCTGGCTAATTTTTTTTTTTTTTAAGACAGGGTCTTGCTCTTGCTCAGGCTGGACTTGAACCTGTGAGCTCAGGCAACCCACCCACCTCAGCCTCCCAGAGAGCTAAGATAACAGGCATGAGCCACTGTTCCCAGCCCACATATGAAGCATTTTTAAAAACTTGAGTCCACTCCTCCACCTTCACCCCAAACTTAAGTAAGGTCTTATCCTTCTACCAATTGAATATGGTTAGAAATACAAATTAATTTAGATATTGGGCTCTAAAAATCATTTAATAAAGCTCACCTATTCTATAAAAGTTATATGATTCAATCAATCTAAAGCAAAATAAAATTAAATTTGAGGCATGGTGGATATGCTTATAATCCCAGCACTCTGGGAGGCCAAGGAAAAAGACAGCTTGAGCTCAGGAGTTTGAGACCAGTGTGAGCAAGAGTGAGACCTCGTCTCTACTAAAAATAGAAAAATTAGTTGGGCATGGAGGTGCACACCCATAGTCCCAGCTACTGTGGAAACTGAGGCAGGAGGATTGCCTGAGCCCACCAATTTGAGGTTGCAGTCAACTGTGATGATGCCACTATACTCTAGCCATGGCAACAAAAACTGACTCAAAAAATAAGCAAATAAATTTGAAACATCTCCAGTTTTATCTGTAAATGCTTTTTTCAATAGTATAGTTAAGATTTCAATATTCTTACTTTTAACCACACTTAACATGTAACTAATTAGAAATGTAATCATCCTACTGCTATATTTGGCCTGGCATTGTTAATAAAATGGTATCAGTGATGGATCAAATCAATAGGCAGAAAATAGGGGCAACACTGTAAAAATCCAGTGGAAATGCCAGAGTGTATCATTTGCTTTGCAAAAAGATTTGACAATGAGATTCTTTAAACAATCAGCTCTCCTAGAAAAGACGACTATTTATTACAAATATGTCAGAGAAAGGGAAGTCTAGATACCAAACTGAAGGTCAGAGGAGATGCACTCTGGCAAAGACAAACAAAGCACAAGTCAAAAGAAAAGTCATCAATACGGTTAGTACAAGAAACCACCTCCACTCAGCCTTGAGCCCTACCACAGAGCCTTGCACACCAGGGATGTGTTCACCTGGCAACTTTCAAATTATACACCAAAAAGTGCTGGGTCTCAGGCATTTATACAAACAGCAAAATTACAGTCTAACAAAAGTAATTTTACCTCTTCCTTACATCGATTTATAGGCAAATCAGGATACTTATAAGTAGTCTCTGGGACACACGTCATATTGCTTAATTTAGCCAAAGTTGGCCTTGGACCTAGATTGAGACAAAACGAATACAATGCTATTTCTCATCTGAAAAAAGACAAGGCAAATAATCCGACGTTATATACAATATATAGATACAGCATATATATTTTCTACACACACAAAAATATATTTTCTACAAGCTAACATTGCCAGCCTAATTAGAAACTTCCCTTAGTAGCTCACTATAAATAAAGCAAAGAAATGAACTGAGAACACTCATATCCATCCATCACAGCCACCACGTTGCATGCTCAGCACTGCCTGGTAACGCACGGATTTTCTTTTCTTTTTTTTCTTTTTTTTTTTTTTTTTAAGAGACAGAGTCTAACTTTATCGCCCTTGGTAGGGTACCATGGCGTCACAGCTCACAGCAACCTTCAACACCTAGGCTTAGGCGATTCTCTTGCCTCAGCCTCCCAAGTAGCTGGGACTATAAGCAACCACCACCACACCCAGCTATTTTTTTGTTGCCATCCGGCCGGGGCCAGGTTCAAACCCACCACCCTGGGTATATGGGGCCGGCTCCCTACCCACTGAGCCACAGGTGCTGCCCTAAGGCAGGGATTTTCAACTGTTCTGCCTGCCATGAGAAGATCTTAGGTGTGCTGTGAAAATTTTTAACGACCATTAATTAAATTACTAGAAGCTCAAAGCACAGTATGTTCTTTTTCTTTGTACTCTTTTTTTTTTCCTGATCAACATAATTTAAGTGTGTTGCAAAAGTTTAACTACAGGTTCAAGTGTACCAAGAGACAAAGGTGGCTCTCAGGTAACACACCTGTAAACTGGCACCCTTCGCTTGATCACATGGTACTAAAACAGCTTAAAAACACTTCTACTTGAAATTTTAAGAGAACACATATTGGTTGTGTTAGTCTATTGTGCACTGCTATAAGGGAAATACCTAAGGCTGGGTAATTTATGAAGGAAAGAGGGTTATCTGGCTCATGATTCTGCAGAAGAACAAGCACGGCACTGATCCCTGCTGCTGGGGAGGGCCTCAGGGAGCTGCAAAGCAAGGTGAAGGTGAAGGGGGAGCAGGTGTCACACGACAAGAGAAGCTGCAAGAAAGGGAGGAGGTTCCGGGCTCCTTTAAACACCCACATGCTGAATCAGGGAGAAGCAGAGGGAGGAGGATGCCCTTAAACTAATAAAGGAAGAACTCATTCACCAGGGTTACTTCCCCACAGCTCAAGCACTGCCCCCAGGCCTGCCTCTGACACTGGGGGTCAGATTTCACTGTGACCTTGGGGGCAACACCCACACCACATCCACATCGGGTCTCATGAGAAGAGGACACTGACAGCCTCTGTATCTCCCCACCGCTGATGCATGCGCTGCTCTCTGAAGGCTACAAACTCTTAGACGTCTGGTTGTCATTTCACAAACACGCAAATCATCAACATCCTCAGATACAAACAGTCCCTGGGAAGTAGGTGACTCTCCCAAGTTCCCCCACACTGAGTCAGCACCTCCTCCCCCCTACCCCCAGATCAAGTGGCCATGCTTTCCTTTTGCCTTCCTACATCTTTTTTCTTACACATAATCTCACTTTCATAATTGGTCTAGAAATATATGATTAAAATATGGCTTTTTTCTATATTTGAATCAAGGTGTGTGGTACTTGTTCTCAATTTGACACAGGAGTCAGATCTGTCATCGTCTCTCAAAGCAAAAATAGCTTCCTGCAAATAACGTTCTTCCTAAGGTACTAGGGGCTACTGACACTGGAAAGTTCTCTAAGTCCCCCTGTACAACTTTTAATCTTCTAAACCACCTCATGAATGTTGGCAAGCCCACTAAGACAGGGCCTTGGTTCCCACTGTGACATCTCACTTTACTTCCATTCCTGTTCTCAGCTTTTATGCCAGTCACTGATGCCTTCTTCCTGTCCCAATTGGTGTATCTGAGCCTGCTGAAACATAGCACACCGGAGGGCGGGTCAGCATCCCCACTACCCTGTGGACTAGGATAGGCTGGGGGGCAAGGGTCCCTGAGCCCAGACACAATCGGGGGCAGAGTAGACGTGAGACGCTAAGGAAGAGCTATTGAAAGGGGAGAGAAGGTGACAAAGATTCTTTTAGAAAGACAGGAAAGGCAGCTGTGTTATTTCGGGTTCACTGTGCTGCAAACAAGCCCTGTTACTCTGACGACCAATGACATGGCTTGCATTCCCTGATTACATGCATTGTGAAGGTTGTTATTTAAAGACAAAAATTTTATGAGAAAAAAATGCCAGAAGTCCTAACTATGCTGTCTAAACTACAGCCCCTTCTCCATGTAATGCAAAACACGAGTTGACATTTTCAGGTCACTGTCTGAAGCAGACCCAGCAGAAATCTGCCTCACACATACCACCAAGGGTGGACAGGAAGCCCAACGACAGCAACGCCCACAGCTCTACCCTCTTCCTCTTTGAATTAGCAACAAAATAAAAGGAAAACCATCATGGACAACTTAAGGCAAAGCAACAAACTATGTATTACAAAGTAAAAGTCAAAAATGGTATGAGAGAAAAAAACTAAGAAAAAGGAAAAAATACAAAAATGGCATGAAAATACCTCAAGATTTGCTCTTATTTTCCAGTTATCTCTTTATGCTAGGTTATTTTTTTATCCTAGGTTATTAACATTAAAATATTTTATATAGGCTCGGAGCCTGTGGCTCAATCAGCTGAGGCGCTGGCCACGTACACCTAGGGTGGCGGGTTCGAGTCCCCAGGCCGGGCCCGCCGGACAGCAATGATGGCTGCAACCGAAAGATGGCAGGGCACTGAGGTGGGCGCCTGTGGTCCCAGCTGCTTGGGAGGCGGAGGCAGGAGACTCGCTTGAGCCCAGGAGTTGGAGGTTGCTGTGAGCTATGATGCCATGGCACTCTACCCAGGGGGATGGCTTGAGGCTCCGTCTCAAAAAAAAATATATTTTATATAAATGGGGAAAACTGGAAACCATGAAAATTGCTACTTCTCATTGCTAAGCCACCCCACGGTATCATCAGCTAAATATAAAATCCTACCAAAAGCTCAGCAGTCAGAGGTTCCAAACAGCATCCAAGGACTTTAACTGAAAAAGTACAGTATCAGCTCACAGGGAGAACATGGCATTTCTTATCTTAAAATTATCCATTACGGAAAATAAGTTTAATTACTGCATTACTGATCGTACCATAAAATTACATCCTAAAAATAGATAATTCTGTATCATTCTCTCCAAGTATGTGATGATATCCTAAATATAAACTAAACTTAGTGAAGGGAGAGCAATGTTTCTCTTTTGATATTGGACATTCCACATAGGCCACTCTCGTAAAAACAGAAGAAAAGCTCTAAGTGGAGTGAAAAGAACCACAAATTCCATCAACAAATTCAAACAGCAAGAGCGCTTGGGCTATGGCCTTTAGCCACAAACTTAAAGACACTATCCCAGGACACACACAAATTGTCCTGAGAAGGCAAAAGAACACTGCCAGAGTCTGCAATCCAGAGCCAGGCCAAAAGTGTTAGGATAAATTTAAATTATCAACGCTATTAAATCCCTATTTTTTAAAAAATGATCATCCTTTATACACAATGAACCTAACCTAATCTACAGAAATTCACTGAATGTGTCTCCTTGGATACCTAGAAACAATTTCTTTCAACACTTATAAGTAAAATAATACATGTATCACACTGAAATCAAAAGTATTTTGAACTGGATATAACTATTCATGTTGAAATCTGTGGTGCTGGACCTAAATTAGGGCATTGATGTGATCTCATGATTTTAATATAAATAGACACACAAATGACTTTGCGTCTACATGGCAGCCTATACATATCTACACATGTATACACAAGGATGTGTACACACACTATGCATGCACACAGACACGTATACATGGTACATGTATGCGAGCACACAGACAGGTACACACATGTACACACAAGGTACAGACACACAAAGACATGTGTACATACAAGGTACACACAGTACAACTGCATGTGTACCCATGTTACTACACACATGGGTATGTACATACTACATGCACATATACACTGAAAGGCACACAAACAAAAATGCACATACTACACACACGTACATAAAAATGCATACATACTACACTTACACAAATGTGTGCACATACTACACACACATGCAAGTTTGTACATGCTTTACAGACGTGCACATGGATGTGTATGCATTTCACGCCCATGTGCATGAATGTGCGCACACACTACACACACATACACAGGTATACGTGCGCATGTGACACACGCATACACAGGGATACATGCACACACTACACACGCACACAGGATAACCCGATTGTTTCTATGGTCCAGTAGCACTTTAGCATTTCAAAGCATGGGCAGCACCCCCTGCCACCTGGGGGCCTCCTCCCCTGCTCCCTGTGCCCAAAGCATCACCAAGTCCTGTCCAGCTCATCTTCCAACTGGCTCTCCTCCATGGCCATCACTGCAGCCAAAGGCACCAATGAGCCTCCCACTTTGAGCAATTCCTCCAGTTCTCAGAACCACTCCAGCCCTCTCCAATCCATTCTCCAAAAGTATGACCAGTGTTCTTTTCAAAACACAAATCCAATTATAACACCCCCTCCTCCCTTCACACTCACCCCAAGATAAACAGAGACCCTTTCCCAGCTTCACACTGCTCTGAGTGCCAAAACCAAAGTTCTCAGCTGTGGCCCACATGCCCTGGCTGGTTTTGCCTGCTTCATCCAACTTCATCTAGTACAAGCGCCAGTGTCCCTCCTAGCTGCTGTACCTTATACCATAGACTCAGTGACTTATCAACACCCTCAATCCTCTCACAGTCCTGGAAGTCACAAATCCAAAATCAGTCCCACTACAATGAAGGTGTTGACATGGCTGCGTCCTCCTGGAGTCTCACGGCTGAACCCCTCCTCCTGTCACTCCAGCCTTTGGCATCCACCTCATCTCCGACCACTGAGTGGCCCTCATGCTCCCTCAAATAAAATGCTGTGATGACCCTGGGCCCACCTAAACAACGTTCCTGGCTTAAGATCCTTAACTTACTCCCATCTGCAAAGTTCCTTTTACCAAGAAGGTGACACAGTCACCTGTTCTGGGGAGTAGGACATAGACATTTTGGGAGGCTATCAGCCTCCAGCTGACTCTGCCCAGTGCTTGCACACCTGCTCTGCATTTCCCAGCAACAGTGGCCTCCCTTACAGGGCTGGCACCAGGCCGCCATCACTGAATTTCTGCACACATTTCTCCCTTCACACAAGCCCCACATCCAGTTATCCTTCCACTCTCGGCTTAACTATCCCTTTCCTGGTAGCCCAGCTCAGGTCAGAAAGCCTGCCTTTCAGTGCACTGAGCCCCAAAGCACTTATCTGTGTAACTGCATGACTAGAAGACTGTCTCTGCAAGAGGAGGGTCCAGGTCTTTTCACTTGTCCTATTTTTATAGCCTCCTCCCTAGTAAATACTGGTGACTGTATGAACCCCTCCACACAGAGGCAAAACTATGATTTATGTGACTACTAAGGGAATAGCTCCAAATATATTAACAGGCCACACATAGAGAAATCAAAAAGCAATTTCATATATGAACCTAAATCAAAGGCTCTGACAACAGATACTCTGAATTACAAGCATTCATTTAAAATAGGGAACTTTTAACTGAGATCCTTCACTGTGGCTTTTTGACTGAAGCCAAATTTTACAGAACAAATCCTAGTAACAAAAGGTCCTGCACTTGGGGATCTGGAGGGCCTTGAGGCCACAGGTTCCACACCCCTGCAGCAATCTACTTGGCCTGGGGTAGGCCCAGCATGCAGAGTGCACCAGGCTTGCCCTCATATCCCGAGGCCAGTACATACACAGTGTAACGAGGAGGATCACACCATATAGGGTCTCCAGTAAGCTGACGTGCTCCCACAAGATAGTACTAGATGCTGGAGTAAGACTCGTGGCTATCCCACATTTCTGCTGAGGCCTCACAGTCCCCAGTCCTCTGTTTACTGGTGTGTAAGTGACATCTAAGACTCCTCACAGGTGAGCAACAATGCAGTGAACTTCTTATACATGTAACTTTGTACTTTGCTGAACATACATGAAAATAGATCAAGGACACAACATATATTGAACTCTCACTTCCAGTGATAACGTACTGGGTCATTCTGATACATCTCCCTCCAAGGGCAGTTGAGATGCTGGATGAGATACACAAGCAGCCACTTAAAACAACGAAGGACTAAGACAGTGAGGAAGCCTGGCCAGTCTGCGATGAGGCAGGGTCAGCCAGAGAAAGGCAAAGAACTGGAGGCTGAGTTTGCCACAGGTGAAAGGAAATGAGAAATGACCTAGAGGACAGCACTGCAACCAAACACTGAGAAGTAGGAAAATGAGGGAGGCACAGATAACTGCTCGAAATTTTCCACAACTAAGGAAAATATACCAAATGATATTGTCAAGAAGCCCAAATAAATCCCAAGGATAAGGATGAACATACTGTGTGTGGACTATAATCCATAATTTTTTTAAGGGTACAAAAAGTATCATGTAGAGGAATGGACACCATGCTTACAAAGGACAGTTACTGATTCTTTATCACATTAAAAGGAAATGCTGGCTCGGCGCCTGTGGCTCAAGTGGCTAAGGCGCCAGCCACATACACCTAAGGTTGCGGTTTTGAATCCAGCCCGGGCCTGCCAAAAGAACAATGACAGCTGCAACCAAAAAAATAGCTGGGCGTTGTGGTGGGCACCGGTGGTCCCAGCTACTTGGGAGCTGAGGCAGGAAACTCACTTGAGCCCAGGAGTTGGAGGTTGCTGTGAGCTGTGATGCCACAGCACTCTACCCAGGGGGACAGCTTGAGGCAAAAAAAAAAAGGAAAGAAAGAAAAAGCAAGTGGCAATCCTTACGCATGCAGCCCTCATATGTAATTACCTTAACTCTCCACACCTGTCGTGTAAAACCTTAATAAATAGCCGTTGCAGAAAGGGGCTTAAGAGCTACACTGCACTTAAGGTTAGCCCGCCTCCCTCAAGCTTGTACTTCTAATTCATGTCACACCCGGTTCCTTCCTGCAGCGACTGAGACCAGGGCCTTAGGGGTTACGACAGTATAACTTGAACCACACTCCTGCCCATCAGTCTCCCAAGCACATCTGTACAAAGTGAGAGGGCAAAAGGCACAGCTTCACAGTTCTCCTGGCAGAAGTTTGTAATAGATAATCTTCTGAGAAAGCAAAAAATTAAAGGCAATTAAAAGGCCTGTTAGCATCAGGCCCTACGAATTGGGCCTGATGCTAACAAGAAAATTATCTCAGAAAAAAAACTTCATATTAAGAAAGTAAATGGCTCAGTGCCCACAGTTCCGTGGGTAGGGCACTGGCCACATACTCCAGGGCTGGCAGGTTCAAATCGGCCGGGGCCTGCTAAACAACAATGACAACTGCAACAAAAAAAATAGCTGGGCGTTGTGGAGGGCACCTTTAGTCCCAGCTACTTGGGAGGCTCAGGCAAGAGACTTAAGCCCAAGAGTTTGAGGTTGCTGTGAGCTGTGACACCACAGCACTCTACCAAGGGAAACATAGACTCTGTCTCAAAAAGAAAAAAAAAAAAAAACCAGAAAGTAAATTACTCCAAATATCGTACCCTTCGGGCAGTGGGATTTAAGGACTTTTTATTTTATACATTTCTGCATTGTTTAAAACTTCACTTTAATGTTTGTTAAAAAAAAAAAAGGCTCTTGTAAGTTTAATGAAAATTGTATGCAGTTTAAGTTATAGTAAAGAAAGACACAATTGGGCGGCGCCTGGCCCCATATACCATGGGTGGCAGGTTCCAACCCGCCCCGGTCAAACTTAAAAAAAAAAGAAAAGAAAGAAAAAAAGCTAGGCATTGTGGTGGGTGCCAATAGTCCCAGCTACTCAGGAGGCTGAGGCAAGAGAATCACCTAAGCCCAGGAGTTTGAGGTTGCTATGAGCTGTGATGCCACAGCACTCTACTGAGGGCTGTGTGGTCTGTGTCAGTGCGTGGAGAACTCTGTGCAGGCATGAAGCAGGCAGAGGGTGCCAGGCAGTGCAGGGGGCCTCATTGCTGAGCATGTGGGTTTATTTTTTTTGTGTCAACACACAAAAAAAGGCACAATTATTAGTCTTCCACAGATAGATTATTTAGGAACTATATTGAAGACAGAAAAGTATTAAAAATAAACATTTTACAACTTAACATACATTCATCCTAATTCACCCAAAAAGTCCTGAATTAACAGTGTGGATTCCTTACTTTGACAAAAATACTTTCTTTCTTAAGGACTTTTAAGAACTTAATGTTTTAACATGTGAACCACTCATGCACCATGTTTGCGGTATTTAAAGATACTTGTTTACCTGGCCCACTGTTCGGTTGGTCACTGCCATACAAATCAAATTCTTGTGCTTCCAGTTGTCTGTATTTGTTAATATACTCCATTTCCGAGGTCCTTTGGCTAAGTGACCTGAAAAGAATAGTAAAAGTCAGTACATTATTTCCAAAACGCCAAGAACCTCAGTGTGCTGGAGGAGTCTTGAACCATTATTTTACATTAAGCCACAGAAAAAAATGCAGTCAATAGACAAATGGAAATGTGTTCACACGCACAATTACCAGGTAGACACAAATTGAAACAATGAGGAGCCATTTTTTCACCCATCAGATATACAATGAGAAAATATTCCCAGAACATTTACAAAGGTCAGGTGGTCAATGGGTACGACCACTTATCCTGATGCGCAACCTGCAGCATCTGCAAAACACACGTCCACAATCCAACCTCTTCTTTCCTCAGAATGTTTCTTGGAGCAGCTGTGAACAAAGGAGCACACGCAAAGACGCACGAACACACCAGTTCACCCAGCGCCTGCCGTGTGGGAGGTGCTGCCTCAGACACTACAAGTAAAGCAGGAAGCAAAGTCCTGGACCTCACGGAAGTACCAGTGAAAAAGTAAGATAGTAAGATGCTGATCAGTACCTTTTCATAATAATTATAATAACTAAAACCTGAAGAATTGTACACCAAAGGCACAAGCTGAAACTATGGCATGCCCTTGACATGCAGTGGCTCACGCCTGTAATGCCAGCACATGGGAGGCCAAGGGGGAAGGACTGCTTGAGGCCAGCATTTCAAAACTAGCCTGGGCAACATAGTGAGACCCTGTCTCCATATATGATTTTTATAAAAATTAGCAGGTATGGCTCAGCGCCTGTGGCTCAAGTGGCTAAGGCGCCAGCCACACACACCTAAGGTGGTGGGTTCGAATCCAGCCTGGGCCTGCCAAACAATGACGGCTGCAACCAAAAAAATAGCTGGGTGTTGTGGCGGGCGCCTATAGTCCCCAGCTACTTGGGAGGCTGAAGCAAGAGAATAGTTTAAGCCCAAGAGTTTGAGGTTGCTGTGAGCTGTGACACCATGGCCCTCTACTGAGGGTGACATAATGAGACTCTGTCTCAAAAAAAAAAAAAAAAATTAGCAGGTGTGGTGGAACACACCTGTCAGCCCAATTACTTGTGAGGCTGAGGCAGGAGGATCACATGAGCCCAGGAGTTAGGGTTATGGTGAGCTATGATCAGGTCACCATGCTCTCACCTGGGCGACAGAGACCTAGCTCTTAAGAAAACAAAAGAGAGAGAATGCCATACCTCTACTCATGCTAATACATAAAAATGTTCAAAACATTGATTGATAAAAGACAACTCTCATGTACAGCAGCTATCAATTATGTTTTATCAATATCTAATTTAAATGCACTATTGTCAGAGAAGACACTGTACAACACGGACTCCTGACATCTGACTCACTATACATGACATTCATTTTGTGGGCCAATTTGACTGAGCTAAGGGACACTGGACGTCATTATTTCTGGTATGTCTGTGAGGGTGTTTCCAGAAGAGATAAGCATTTGAAGCAGCAGACTGAGTAAAGATCTGCCCTCACTAGCGTGGGCGTTATCAACTCCATCCAAAAAGGATGAATAAAGAGAATCCCCTCTCTGTGAGCCCGGGCATCCATCTTCTGCTGCCCTGGAACACTGGAGCTCCTGGTTCTTGGGCCTTCAGTCCAAAATCCCCACCCCCAGGTTCTCAGGCCTTGAGCAGGGAGCTATGCCATCAGCTCCACTGGTTCCCAGGCCTTCAAACTCAAGACTGAATCTCACCACCAGCTTTCCTTGTTCTCCAGCCTGCAGAAGGTATACAGTGGGATTTCACAGCCTCCATGATCGTGTCAGCCAATTCCAATAAATCTCGTCTTACAGATCCAGATCTATCCTCTTGGTTCTATTTCTCTGGAGAACCCTGGTTAATGCACTTTAATAGAATGCTGTTTGCAATAAAGCCAACCTTTGCCTGATACCAACAGTTGTATCTACATTCTTCTGGTTACTGTTTTCCTGATACTTATGAACTCACATAGCAAGTGAGAATACACCAGGAACAGTCAAGACAGACGTAGGAGGCTGGGTGGCTCCACTGGAGTCAGGAAGATGAGCGCAGGAGACAGCAGTGCCAGAGAGTATGGGGTGAGCGGGGGTTGCCAGTGGAGGGACAAGGAATAATTACAAAGATTTGGCTTTTGTTCTGAGTAACATGGTTTTGAACAGAGACATAAATAACAATATCTGATTTATTTTTAATAGAATGGCCTTAGCCAGGTTAAACAAAACAGATGATATCTGAAAGAAAACATCTGCAACATACAGAAAAAAATACATTAAGAATTCCTTTAAATTCCAAAGCTTTAAACCAAGGGTCCTCAAACTTTTTAAATAGGGGGCCAGCTCACTGTCCCTCAGACCACTGCAGGGCCAGGCTGCAGGCCTGGGATGAGTCAGCTGCTAAGCAAGACAGGCAGCAGTGGCAAAAACACCCGGCAGGCCAGGTAAATGTCCTCAGCAGGCCGCATGTGGCCAGTGGGCCATAGTTTGAGGACCCCTGGAGACTACAACCTGCACAGCCATTAAGTTATAAATGAGGGGGGAAAGATGGACACTTAGGTTGCTTCCACATTTTGACTACTGTGAATACCGTTGCTACGAACCTAGGTAGGCAAAACTCCTTAAGTCCAGACTTTCAATCCTTTCAGATGTATTTCCAGATGTGGAGC
This sequence comes from Galagoides demidoff, assembly GCA_963574575.1. Lineage (NCBI taxonomy): Eukaryota > Metazoa > Chordata > Mammalia > Primates > Galagidae > Galagoides > Galagoides demidoff. The sequence goes on along the minus strand of CAUYQV010098373.1, from coordinate 2,472 downwards.
TGCTTGGTCATATGGTGATTCTGTTGAACTTTCTGAGGAAGCACCATATTTTCCACACTGGCTGCACCATTTTACTCAGTAGTACACAAGAGTTTCAATTCCTCTACATCTTTGCCAACGTGTATTTCCTGGGGTTTTTTGATGGTAGCCATTCTAATGGGTGTGAGTTAGCACCTCAGTGTGGTACAGATGTTTATGTCTCTAATGCCTAATGAAGCTGAGCATCTTGTTATTTTTGCACATTTGTATATCTTCTTTGGAGAAGCATCTATTTCACCCTTTGTCCATTTCTAAACAAGGTTGTTGAGTTTTAGTTCTCTATTCTGTGTATTAATCCTTTCTGACATATGATTAGCAAATATTTTCTCCTCATCTTCATGTTGCCTTTTTACTCTGTTGAAAGAGTCCTTTGATGTACAAAATTTTCTGAATTTTTAAGTCCAATTTGTTTTTTCTGTCATTTTTGTTTTTTCTATGCCTTTAGTGTCACATCCAAAAAGAAAATCACTGCCAAATCCAATGTTGTGAACACTTTGCCCTATGTTTTTCTTCTAAGAGTTTTATAGTTTTAGGTCTTCCATTTAGGTCTCTGATCCACTTTAACTTTTTTTTGTTGTTGTTGTTTATGACAGAGTTTCACTGTCACCCTCAGTAGAGTACTGTGGCATCACAGCTCACAGCAAACTCAAACTCTTGGGCTTGAGCGATTCTCTTGCCTCAGCCTCCAAAGAAGCTGAGACTACAGGCGCCCGCCACAACGCCTGGCTATTTTTTTGTTGTAATTGTTATAAAAATATGGAACGCTTCACATTTGCGTGTCATCCTTGCACAGAGGCCATGCTAATTTTCTCTGTATTGTTCCAATTTTAGTATATGTGCTGCTGAAGCGAGCACTTCATTTTTGTATATGATGTAAAGTAAGGGTCCAACCTCATTCTTTTGCCCACAAACATCCAGTTTTCTCAGCACAATTGTTAAAAAGACTGTCCTTTCTCCATTAAATGCTCTTGGCATTCTTACTAGAAAGCACTTGCCCATAATTGTGGGTTAATTTCTGGGCTTTCTATTCTCCTCCACTGTCTACATATCTGTCTTTATGCCAGTTCCATACTATTTTGATTAGTGTACCTTGTAGTAAGGTTTGAAATTACAAAGTGTGATTCTCTTCCAGCTTTCAAGACTATTTTGGCTATTCAGGGTCTTTTGATATTCTCTATGAATTTTAGGATAAATGTTCCTATTTCTGTAAAAACATCACTGGGATTTTAGTAGTGATTGCATCAAATCTGTAGATCACATTGGATGGCACTGACTACTTAACAATATTACGTCTTATGACCCATAAACACAGGGTCTCTTCCCATTTATTTATGTGTTCTTACTTTCAGCAATGTTTTGCACTTTTCATTGTATGAGTCTTTCGCTTCTTTAAATTAATTCCTAATAATTCCTAAGTATTTTATTCTTTTTGATGCTATTGTAAATTAAATGGTTTCCTGTTCAGGTTGCTCAATGCTAGTGTAAAGAAATGCAACTTACTTCTGAGTGTTGCCTTTGTGTCCTGCTACTTTGCTAAATTTACTTACTAGTTCTAACAATTTTTTGTGTAATCTTTAGGGTTTTGATATATATAAGATCATATCACCTGCAATCACATGATTTTACCTTTTCCTTCCTTTTTATTTGTCTTTCCTTATTGCTCTGGCTAGGAGACCTACTATTAGTTGAATAAAAGCGGTGAAAGCAGTCCCTCCTGGTCTTGGTCCTGATCTAAAAGGAAAAGCTTTCAATCTTTCACCACTGAATATGATGGAAGTTGTGGACTTTTCATATGTGGATTTCATTATGTTGGTAGTTTGAGTGTTGGTATCTTCCTAGGTTGGGTGTTTTCATGAGAACAACCTCATGGAAATGTGATTTTTAATTTAAGAAAAATGAACCAATAACCCAGATGAACTAGCAAATAAATGAACTAAAACAGAAAGATATTAGTCTTGCCACAATGAAAAATCTTCCTCTAACTGTAACGAAATGCTATTAGGTACAATATGAATTGGCCCTGACTGGAATATAAACTTGGGCCTGGCTCCTCAGCTTGTTCATCAAGGATCCTTAATTTTGTCTTTCTAGACTTTTTTGTTATGTGCTTCTTTACAGATTTTAATTTTTTTTTTTTTTTGAGACGGAGCCTCAAGCTATCCCCCTTGGTAGAGTGCTATGGCATCACAGCTCACAGCAACCTCCAACTCCTGGGCTCAAGCGAGTCTCCTGCCTCAGCCTCCTAAGTAGCTGGGACTACAGGCACCCGCCATAACGCCTGGCCATTTTTTATGGTTGCAGCCATCATTGTTGTTTGGTGGGCCCGGGCTGGGGATTCGAACCCCCCACCTTAGGTGTATGTGGCTGGCGCCTTAGCTGCTTGAGCCACAGGCGCCGAGCCGGAGGTGGGGGTTCAAATCCAGCCCCAGCCAA
>CAUYQV010098372.1:0-24091 GCA_963574575.1 Galagoides demidoff | reverse complement strand
CCATGGTCACCTTCAAAGTACTCCCCTTGAGAAGCTATGCACCAATGCCAGCTCTTAATCTACCCTTCAAAGCAATTTTGGAGCTCTTTTTCTGGAATGACCATCAAAGCTCTCATCATATAAGGTCTGACAATTAAGTTCGCGAACTCGCGCTAGGAAAAAGTGCCTTGAAATTAAAACGTAAAATTGAATTGAGGCCTTGACATCAGGACACAAAAGAAGTTCTGCCTTTGTTTTGTTTTGTTGGGTTTTTTTGCTGTCTAGTTCTTTCTTATTCATGTGATTCTATGAGAAATGAAATCCTGAACAGATGATGTTGATTATGGTATAGTTACTAGTAACATTTATATGGAAGGTCTCATAGGTCATCAAAATTCATCATTCATGCTTTTAGTAGTATCAAATATGAGACCCAGCCCCAGCCAGCACCTAGCAACCAAGTGCCAGCAGGCTCACAGGTTGGCACACATCCTAAGAATATTGGATTGTGGAGTTTCAAAGGCTGAAGAATTCAACAAGTCACACTCTCCTGAGGTTGGCGGGAGCCTCGTTGTAGCGCATACATCAGCCTCACCGGAGATACCCCACACTCTTCTTCTTGGTTTCTAATAATAACAATGTTGACAAACATAATGATATAGCTACTGTTCAGTGAGTTTTGTGTGCTGTTAATCACTGTACATAAATTTTCTCATTTACTCCTCAAGACAATGTTAGCAAAATTATTGCCCCACCTAGTAATGAGGACCCCTCATGCAGAGAGTTTAGGCAGCGTGCCCATGGTAACACAGCTAATGAGATGTCAGCCAAGGGAGCTGACTCCGGACGGAGCTCGTGCTCTGCTTTTGCTCTGGCTGCCACTGTTGATGTTCTTAGTGTCCTTACTATTATAATGGAAGTTCCGCTCTGTCTTTTGTGCATTTATGAGGATTTTTTTCTCTGTCCTATCTCTGAGTATGTTATATAATGTGTCTAACCTCAATTCTATGTGTGTCTGGACCTCTACTAGGCAGCATTGGTATATGGGGCCCAACACATGACCAAGAGCGGCTGGGTGCTTCAGCAGCTCTTAAGAGACATTAAGTACAACTCCTAGTAACCCCTTTTCTTTCACTGGATACTATGCAAAAGCCTAGGCCCGATGTCAGAGCTAAGCAATGGGCCCTCTAGGTGGAATGCAAGCATATTTCCTTTAAATCACTTCAGATCACTTGTGAAACAACAGAAAGGGATAAACTGCAAAATGTGGGGATTCCTTTTGGGTTTGGGTTTTTTCGAGACAGAGTCTCAAGCTGTCTCCCTGGGTAGAGTGCCATGACATCATAGCTCACAGCAACCTCCAACTCTTGGGCTCAAGCAATCCTCTTGCCTCAGTTTTTACTATTTTTAGTAGAGAAGAGGGTTTGGCTTTTTGCTCAGGCTGGTCTCAAACCCGTGAGCTCAAGCAATCCACCCACCTCAGTGTCCCAGAGTACTAGGATTGCAGGTGTGAACCACCATGCCCTGCCTTCCTTGTGGTTTTTAATAATTCGTTTCATGGCTACAGTCAACCAAATGATCATTTCACCATAGAAAAATCTAGACACATTTGTATTCTGTTCCTTGCTCCTTTGCTGTTGATATTAGAAAATACCACTATTTTGACAAACTATAAATTAGACTAATTTTAGTGAGTAAAGCAGTTCTCGGGAACATTTAGATGCTTAACACATGGGCCATGGTTAGTGACTGAGATGAAAAAAGAGGTATTGATTTGGTATTATTTACTTAGAAAGAATTTGCTTACTTATTTTAGAGGTTAGAACTAATACTTGAAAGATAAAGGAAAACAGCCAGAAAGGCTGGAGGCAAATATCATAAAGCCACTAGGATATGATATATTATGGAAGGAGCTGGAGAGATTCCCCTGGGCATGAGAGAGGAATACAGAGAGAGAAAGGAAGGCTTTAAAAATAAAGTCTCAAGAAGTTATGCCAGTAGGAAGCCACATTCTCCATCAGCTTATATCTGCTTGGTAGCTACCATCTTGTGCCCCAGTGCAAAGAATTCCTCAGGCTAGGTAGAGACAGTTGTATATTCCTGCCTCATTTGCCTGTAGGGGAGAGCTATGCAGGTTGGTTAGTATCCCCATCAACTTGCAGGAGTATCCAACCTTTTGTCTTTTCTGCTGCCCATTGGAAGAATAACAGTTGTCTTAGGCCACCCACTAAATACACAAACACTAACAAAAGCTGATGAGCAAAAGAATAGGTCCTTGCATACTTTTCCCAGTATCTAATGCCACAGATAAGCAAAATAGTCCTCAAATAATTTGTTTGTGGCCTGTGGGCTGCAAGTTGGACCCCCTGCATGTGAGCAGAGAAAACTCTCAGATGGTGAATATAGCCAAAGAAAATGCAGTGTGTTCTGTGGTTGGGAGGACAGGGATCTGCTTAGAGCTCTCCAGCATTAAGTTTCCTGTTCCTGGGACACAGACCTGACCTTTTCCTCCTGTTAAGTGGACTATTTCTAGTCCATCTTGCTCAGGTTGAATAGTAAGTATTTCTACCCTGAGGCCAATATAGCACTTTCTGCCATCCCTCCCTTAAGTATCCCTTCATGGGTCAACTACATCACCATCTATCACTTTTCCCAAGCTAGAACCTCAGCACTGGACTTGGTCTTCTAATTCTTTTCCCTCTTTTAACATTTTAAAAAATGTTACTTGTCCAAAAGAGAAATGAATGGGTAGACTGGAGTTCAGACCCAGAATGATTTTATTACAAAGCTAGCTGTTCCTTAAATGTTCTCTAATGTGGTAATTTCTGGAAAACGTTAATGGGAGGTGCATATATTTTATTTCCATTCAAAGACAGGGGACTATATTATAGTAACTGACCATTGAGTATCCCTTACAGCCCCGATTTCTATTTGCTATGCGTCTTGTTTTGAGAATTATAACAGTTTAGTTATTGAAAATCACAGATCCCTCTTTAAAGAACCCCACATTTTGTGTAGATGGGGACTTTTTTGCTTTGATATATATTTTCATTACCTGACACTTTATGTGCTTGGGGATTCCCAGCCTAGGGAGACAGCCCTGCACAGGAAGACAGACTCTTATGCCCAGTGGCCAAGTTTTCAATCTCCATTCTGCCACTCACTGTGTAGCCTGGCAACAAATTCCATAAGCTCTGTGTACCTTGGTTTCTATATCTGTAAAGTAAATTTAAGAATGGTAAGTTCTTTAGGTTTATAGTGAAGATTGAGTTAATATATGCAGAACACTTAAAATAGGCCCTGACACATAATAAGCACCCACCTCCTAAGAGTGTGCGGTTATTTTTGTTGTTAGAGCTGTATTTGTTCACATGAATGGCCAGTTTCCCTTGCTCCTCTGTTACCATTACTATCATTGGATCAAAATGAATAATTTTTGGACAGTCAACAACCCTGGGCATCTTAGTCTCTGGGGCCTGCTACCTCTGCCCGTTGAGAGGACAGTGCACAGCCACGTTCACCTACCTTGCAGCAGGGCAGCACAAGCCCCTCTGCAGCCTGGCAGTTGAAAGTGCCGTTCCTGGGCTCTCTTCCTGCTCAGTGTCTCCCCACAGCAGCTTCAGAGCAGTGGAATGTGGAAAACAGGGCTCATTATGCTGCCTCTTTGGGGCTGTGGGAGTTCTGGTTATAGTAATTGACAGCTGAAAATGTGCAGGGTCCACTTGGCTCTGTCTCGTTTCTCTCCCAGCCCCATCTTAGTGACATCTTGGCAGCATGCCTCACATTGGATATTCTCCCGTGTGGCTGTAGCACACCGTGCCTCAGCAGCCTTTGAGGTCCCTTGGCCACGTGGAGCTAGTGTGGGAACAGCATAGCCCAGGGGATTGTAACTCAGCACTGTCAGTGGGGACACCAAGGCACAAGGACCAGAGTTCAGAGACATGCTCCTGCCTTCTGCTCCAAACACTCACAGGAGAAAACAGGGAGAGTCCCATGTATGACTTTAGGGAAGAAAGGGACTCTAAGTCCAAAGGGTGTGTTGTCCCAGAGTCAGAATCACCGTCCTTGGATACAGGCCCATGATTTCTTCCTTATCAGAATTATTCCCCACCCCTACCCCGAAAAGAGTACAGAAATAACTGGCTCATTTTCCAAGTTCTCTGGTAACCTCTGAAATTTCTAAAGCAAAACAAGTAGGATGTATAAATAATCAAAAATAAATTCTTCCACTTAAACTCAGAATTTATACCTAAAACTTTTCTTTCTTTCTTTCCCCTTCTTTCCACCTTCTTTTCCCTCCCTCCCTCAGTATTTTCCTTCTCTTTTTTCCTATCTCCACTCTTCTGTCCTTTCTTCATTTTTATTGACTTATTTCTATCTATCTATTTATCAGCTGCTTGCATTTGCATTAGAAACTGTAAATACATGGACACCGCTCCATGGAATGTAAAGATTTAATGCGTGAGTGAGTGTGTAAGGGGATGGGGTATAGAGTCAAATAATTTCATAAATATATAATTATACACTGAGATAAGAAATGAAAGAAAGGAAAGTGCTAAAGAAAGTGCCAAGAAAGAAAAGTGCTAAAATCCAAGAACATTTATAAAGGGAGCCTGATCGGGTCCAGGAGCTGTGAGAAGACTTCTCAGGGTATGTGAATTTGAGCTATTCTCTGAAGGAGAACAGGGGTTAACAAAGAAATAGAGGAGCGAGGAAGCCCTTTCAGAAGGTAGAAGCTTCCTGCTCAGGGATCTTGAGATGAAAGATCCAATGTTCGAAACACTAGAAGTTTTATGACAGAAATGTCAGAAGGGAAGAAACAGTGGTCCACTATAGTTATCGTTTAATTTTGCGTGGAGGATTTTATACATAAATGAGAGAGAGAACAAATCAAGGTACTCCCTAAATTATTTTTGTAGATAATGACTTTTTCTAATTTATCAAGAAAATATGGGTTTTCTCAAGACTGATGCCAGTGGTGGATAAAAAGAATATCCATTTTCTTCTATTTAGTTAAAGGAAATAGATTACAATATTCAAAAGAAATTCTTTCCCTTCCAGAATGGGGGAAAGAGAATGAATTAATGGTGAGGTTTTAGAAGTAAATGAGATTGTGGTCTCCTGCTAGTCTCTTACTATCATTCTCCTTCTCTTTTGACATACAGACTAAGAATATGCAGGGTGTGAATGGGATAGTCAAAGTGTGGTTAACCCCTGTTTGTTCCTCACAGAGTGCAGTGCTGTGGAGGGATGGACCCAAGCTCCTGGTTTATTGTCCTATTCTTTGTTTAAATTTGGCACCTTTTTTTCTGAAAATGAAATGTTTGTAAACCTGTTAGAAGGAGTCCGTGATTGGTACATTCTCTTTTCCTCATTTGTTTGTAAGCTTTATTTGCACCCCTAATAAACATACCATCCAGAAGTATCTGTGCACAGATGATGTTATGAGCCCTTCCTTAGGGAACTCCTGAGAACAGAGGCATATCTGAGCAGTAGAAAAACATAAAATCCAAAAAACAGGGATTCAACACAAGAGAGGGACAAAGAGAAGCCTCAGGATGAGGTTTTAAATAAGTGCAGGATGTCAGGAGTGGGTTGGCACAAACAAATTGCCTGCTTAAAAATTCTCCCCTGATCCTTGGTTGATAGCTTGGCTGGGTATAGAATTCTAAATGGGAATAAAAAGTGCCAAATTTAAATAAAACACACAGAAATCAACTGGGAATTTGAGTCTAACGATACCATAATGCTTTTACTTTATGTCAAAGAAAAAAATTCTATTGAAATTTTGAAGGTATTCCTCCTTTGTCATCTAGATTTCAGTATTGTTAAGTCCTAAAGAATTCTAATTTTCTGATCTTTTCTATATGACATTTATTTCCCTTCTCTCCAAAAGCTTGTAAAATCTTTTAATCCCCAATCTGCAATTGCATAGTAATATATCTAAGAGAGATTTCTTTTCATCTATTGTACTGGAGCTTAGTGGGCCCCTTCACTGTTGAAATTCATTTTTTCAAATTTTCTTGAATTAACTTCATACATGTTCTCTCTTGCTGTTTTTCTGTTTCTTTCTTATACTTTGTTACTCAGATGTTGAGGATCTGGTGATAGGTAGGAATTATCTCACATCCATTCCATTTTCCTTCCAGTTTCCCTTTGGATACTGCAGAGGTTAGAAAGCTAAACAGTCTATTCCCCAGACTCTTTCAGAGCTAGTGTTTGGATAAGACTTAGATCTGGCTGCACGTCTTCCTAGACTATTTTCAGACACAGCTATGGAGGCTTTTCACCTTGGGACAGCATTAGCAGACATCCCCGTGTTTGGTCACTAGCTCTGGGTCAAGATGCACACTGCTTGCCATCCAGTTTGCTTGCACAGATTAGAGCAGGCATAGCCTGGCTTTGCAGCCAGCACCACCAGCTGTGACTCTCCAATCTTGGCAACAATAACATGGTTGTGGGGTTGGCAGCTCCAGCAGCAGCTGGCCACTTTAGGAGACAGTCTCCACATGTTGCAAGAGGTACTACTTCCTTTGTGGCTTAGTTCTCTGGTACAGTTTGGGAGTTGTACTGAAAGCTCAACCACAGGTCTAGTTTTTTAGTCCTTCTATAGATTATTTCATTTAATGTACTATAAGAAGGACCTTGATTAGTTTGACCCTCCTGGATTTATTCTCCTAATTTCTTTCCACATTTTTTCTGTCTTCCAACTCTGTTTTGGGGAGATTTCCTTAACTTTAGTTTCTAACTCTGCAATTGAGTAATTGAGTTTTTAAAATTTATATACACACATATACAAATTCTAAGTATGCTTTTCTTCTCTGAATTTTTCTATCTTATAGCACCCTGTTCTTGTTTTATGACTAGACCATCTTGTTGCCTTTCTGAGAATGCCGATAGATTTTTTAAAAGGAATTTTCCCCTTGCATGGTCCCATTTTCTCCAAATTGCTTTTGACTATTTATTTAGATATTTAAAGCCTTGGCTCAGTGATACTCAATTATCCCCTCATATTTTAGAGTAGAGCCTTAAAAGCCAATTAGAAGCCCTGAGCATATGGTTAAATGTTGTGAACTGTGGGCTTTTGTGCAAGGTTATCTCACTATTCTGTTTCATACAGGAGCCCCTGATGTCAGCTTCTTAAAGACTTCCTTTTCATCTAGGTTAGATTCCCCAAGGAAGGATTTCCTGACCTTCTGCCTGTACTTATAGTATGATCCAGTTGTCAGGTTCTTGAAAGCTGAGTTAAAAAAAAAAAAAATAGGAATGAGTGGTCCAAGCATAACCGTATGAATCTACTTTTTTTTTTTTTTTTTTGTAATTTTTGGCCAGGGCTGGATTTAAACACGCCACCTCCGGCATATGGGGCCAGTGCCCTACTCCTTTGAGCCACAGGCGCCACCCTGAATCTACTCTTTGAAGAAAAAAACAGCGGCAACTATTTTCAGTACACTGCCCCTGTGCTAAATTGCATCTGGTACACAGGAGGTTGAAAAAGACAGGCGTCTACCTATAAAAGCAGAGAAAGGGACTGGGGCATCTAAACACTTCTTGATCAGACTTTCGGTCCTTCCTTCCACTTTAGCTTCATCTTCACCCCTACTTCCAAAGGTACCTGTTACCTTATAACGTCTAGCTTTGGGGGGGATTCTTTGCCATAATTGGGTTACTTTTTGGCTTTCCCCTACTGCCAAGCTAGGTTTCAGCTTTCTTGGGCCTGCTTGGATCACTAACCACCTATCCATTTGCTCTGTAGCTTGCAACCTCTTGTGGACATTGGATCCTCTGTCATTTTGTTTGTCTCTGTGGGTCTGTGCCTTTAAAACACAGTCTCCCTATGGTCATCTTAGTTAGGTGTAAGAGAAACTGCGAGTGAAGATGGTTATGCAGACCATCATCTTGACCTGAAATTTGGCTAATGTTTCTATGATTGTGAAGAAGGATATTGGCTTTGCTTTCCAGATCAGCACTTGATTAATTATTAAACTTAATCGTGTAGTGTGTTGCTTTAAACTGTATTATTAAATTTAATTGTGTGTGTGTGTCTAAGCTTAAAATAGAATGGCGAAGAGCTAAAATAAAGAAAAGCAATGTGCTCTAATATACACCAGTTTTCTTTTCTTCCTCACTGCTAGTAGGACTTGCTTCAAGCTGCCCTGGCACCAAGGATTTAATCTTCACACTGATTTGAAGACACTTAAGGGGAAGCATCTGCAGTCACCATCACTGCATTACACCCTTAGCGTAAGGAGATGGGTGGATTTTTTTTTTTTATTTTCTTTCCATGTGTTTTATGTGATGGGAATTTACATTTGCCACCCAAACAGCATGCTTTGGGGGCATTTACTATTAGAGAGTTGCGGCAAATCAGAAGCGATTTGCTTGAGCTCGGTGAAACCTTTCACATCAGCATATTCTCACTGTTCTTCATTCCCAGTGCCTACAGCAAAGATTTAATAAGCCCTGTTTGCAAAACAAAAAGCGAAAAGGGTAATGGCTCAATGGAAAGCCCCATTAATGTTTCAGACCACTGACTGCTGAATCCAAATATAGATCCGGGGAAGGAGGGCTGAGCAAGTGAATTTCCTCTAAAATATAAACCTTTTTATGTTTCCTATGAGAAGATGAAAACTGAATCATAGAAGTGGAAAAATGAATAGGGGCAGTGTGTTCTGAGTATAATGTCTGGTTTTGTTTGGAATTCCATAGTTTCTAGTGATAATAAAGTAAGAGTTCAGGATTTGGCTAATTTCAAGAAAAAAAATAAGGATGGATGCATGAATTACCTTTTACCACTTATTAAAAAAAAAAAAACAGCTACAATGAAATAAAGCACCAAAGGATAAATAGAAAAAGGGCACATCTAATATCATAGTTTAAGTGATATTTCATTGAGGCCTTACCTTTCAAGAGCTCATAAATTTATAGAAGCAAAATGCCTTTCCTGCCAAAATATGTTCTTCTTTATGCCCTGAGTACTCACATCACTTAGGATGAGGCAGAAGCTAGATGAAATTCTACAGTTCCATGTTACTTGTTTAGAGAGTCGTGTTTTCACTGCCTTTTTGAGAGGATTCATCCAGGAGAAAGAAGGCATTGCTCAGTGCCTATGGACTGGATTCAAGAAACAGCAAAGTAGTCTACTGCTTAACTAGGAATTGGGAAACTTGGATTTTAATATTCATCTGCTTACTAGTTGCAAGTCCCTTTCAATTCCTTTAGTTTTTTTTTTTAATTCTAAGGTGGCTAAAATGCATGTGACAGATGCGTGTAGCTAAAATGCGTGTATCAGAATAAAGTGATAAGGAATGATAGAGTTACTTTGAAAGTCAGGTGTAAGTTCAGACTGCAGGAAGTGCTGGAGAATGTGTAAATATTTAAAGTTAAAGTAAAATGACAAGTCATAAAGGTCAATAGGATTGTTAGCAATTAATGCCACCAATTCCAGACTAGAATAATGAGAATATTTAATCTGAATTGCTGATGAGTTCTAGGTATCAAAGACTGTGCAGAGATGATTATTCTGATAACCACCATTTATTGAGTACTTTGAATGTCAGGCCCTGTCCTAAAGGTCTTTAAATGTACCATCTTATTTATAATCCTGTAATAACTCAGGTTTATAGTTATTTTCATTCTTATTTTGTAGATAAGAACATTGAAACATAAAGGATTGCAACCAAAGTCATATAGATAAGAAGTGGCAAATCAAGCACTTGTAACTGGTTCTGTTTTATTCAAAAGTAGAGTAATTTTAACCACCACGCTATGTTTCAAAAAATATGTACCCAGAAAGAAATTGTATCAGAGGCTACGATATCAAAAACAATTAATGCTTCTCTTCCTTCTAAGCTATGGGGGCAAGTAGAAGGAAGATTTAGCAAGTTAAATACAAAAGTCTTTGTCTCGTCCTTCCCTGAAAGTGATGCTGGTCTAGTGAGGGAGGTTTGGGATTAGAACAGGTGAAAAAGGAGACAAAGCATCTTGTAAATGCAGAGTAAGGAGCGAGGCATGTTTACTCGGGTAGGAGCAAATTCATGAGGATCATAAATGAAAGGCAAACCAGACGTGATTTCTAACATTCAAGAACCATTCATGTATTTTTGTACTTGGAGTCAGTGACCTTCATCCACACAAGGTGGGAAACCCACCACCACTCAGTGAGATCAGGTGTAATGGATGTCAGAGGGGAGCCACATGACCAGTGCTCATTAGGGTCCTTTTAGCCTAAAATTAGAGTTCAAAGATCTCTAGATCAGTTGGACTAAACACTGAATGAATGGAGAGGATTTCAAGGAGAAGGTAAACCTTGAGCTGGTATCTGGGAGAAGGAATCTCATTCATTTGTGGCTTGTAAGTCCACAACAAGTCCAATTGCTCTTACTAGTAGAGAAATCTGAAGAACCAGAGCCAGACCTGAGTTAATGTCTAAGTTTCCCTTCTCTGACCCACGGGCCTCCCTGTGAAAGTAACGGTCTCTAAGGCCTCGCCATTCCAGGCTTTCTTGGGGTTCTGGGGTGGCTGTCCTGTAGCAAGCCCACTTAGCAAGTTTGCCCTTTGGCCGCAGGTATGCCAAGGCTTGCGTATAGAAGGCAGACTCTCTTCTCACAACACTTATTTTGGAGATGGAGAGACTTATCAGAGCATCAAGACTGGCTTTTTTTGGCAGCACCTGGGAGAGGTGGCAAACACATCAGAAAACTGCTTAAATCCAAGATATCAGGTGCATTTAACAAAAAAAAAGCAATGCAATGGTCTTGAATCAAAGGAAAGACTAGAAATGTCGCAGAACCTTAATATTCCTCCTCCTTGTTCGGAGATACCATAGTAACTGTTACTTTACCCAGAGCAGGTAAAGGGTGAAACCTTGAGGTATTTTTCTTTTAAATGGCTCCATCATCCTCTCTCCTTGATTGTTTGAGGCTTGGCTAAGGCAAAATACTAGGGAAAGCAGTGGAGTCAGTCTTGGAAAACGTAGGAAAGCAATTTCTTTACTTGGGTTTCCTGATAAAACTGTGGAAGACTTACTTCCGTATATTTTTTTCTTTATAGAATTAAAAAAAAATGTTTTTTTCATGAGTGACTTTAGACTTAAAGGCAAAAAATCACTTCAAGACACAATGATAAGCTTTAGAATTCAGTGTTTCATTTTGAGCATGCCTCTCAAAATGTGGAAACGGTGGGTTCACAAAAAGCATTAATGAACATTACAGATCTGTCTGCTTTACTGAATACTTGCATGGTTTTGGAAAGTTGGCATTGAAGGCTGATTTGCCAAGAGGACTTCGTTGATGCCAAGGCATTCTGTGGGGATGCTTGGGGAGAAGACAGAGAGGCACGGTCTTTGAAATGTCACATTAGTAAGGGCTGCCCACCTGCCTAACTCTTGGCTTTGGGAGCCAAAGCTTAGGTCTTTCTCATTGCTTTCTGAAGAAGACACTTTATTAGAATTATTGTCCTTTGGGAAACAAGTCAAAATGAGATTCCTTCCGTGTGTGATTGAAATTTAAAATGAAAATTTCTTGATTCAGAAATGGAGCTATTGGTTGGTACCTTCTATTACTGAATTTCCATTATGCGTGGAAGATGGAAATCAGGAAGTATTTGAAGCGTTCTTCAGGTCATTTTAGCCAAATTCTTTAAAATTGTGTTTGAAGACATGAATATGTTTTGACATGAGGAAATTGTCCTGTTTTTTTTTCCACTATACCTTTTAAGGATTAAATTGGTCTGCAGCCAGTCCCAGGCCACACAATACAAGGGGCTGATAGATCTACTGAATCTCAGTGGCTCACTGAAGCCTTCCTTATTTTTTTCTTCTGAATAAGATGTGTCCTTTCTGCAGAGACAACTAGACAGTTAAATGCTAAAAAGCAATTAGGAGATTTCTTAAAGAGAGAGGAAGGCAGCCTTCAGGGAAAGAGGGTTTCGTTTCATTTGTTTCCCTTTTTAAACATAGCTTGTTATTTTGTTCCGTTGTTTGCCAGTTATTTAAGAGCTTGTGTTGTAGGAAAGTTCCAATTCAGAACATTTTTTAAAAGCATTCTTTTTTAAGGAGGGTAAGTCTGACATTTCCATTAGCTTTTGCAGAAGAATCCCAGGGGGATTTAGAAGCTGTGGAAGAACAAAAACTGGTCAGTAAGCCAGCGCTGGGAGCCCAAAGAGCACGATGGAGACGCTGCCGACTGATTCCAAGCCAGTTATTTCAGTGGCTCGTTTTTCTGTAATAAACTAAATATTGGGGGAGTTTTTCACATTGAATAGCCTTTGAGGGTATCCAACGTGGGCACTTTAGGGAGTAAAGGTAGTTAATTTATAGCAGAATGTTCTGCAGTTGCAGATTTAATATTTGAGATATCTTCTCTGGTTGATGGCAGAAACTTTTATGGCTTTTCTTGATCACAATTTTTTAGCAATGTATTTGTTTATTACGAAAAAATAGCAGTACACTTGATGGGATCCTAGAATAAAAGACATTATATAAAAACAAATGAAATCTGAATAAAATATGGGCTTAATAGTATAGCAATAGAGATTCATTAATTGTGATTCCCACCGAATATTAATAGAGGATGTTAACAAAAGGGGAAAATGGGTCTGTGGTCCCAAGGCGCTCTCTGTGTTATTGTTATAACTGTTTATATAAATCTAAACCTATTTGCTTGTAGAAAATTTGGTAAGTACAGAAAAGTACTGTGTTTACAGAGAAACACACACAGGAACACTATTTTCATGTGTGTTCGTATATACTGTAGTCACGAGACCTGTACACGTATTGCTTCATAATTTCCTTTTCCAAATCAACATCTTTCCATGTCATTAAGTATTTTATGGCATATAACTGTTGCATAATATTCAATTATATTAAAATACGGTAATGCATGTAACCAATCTCTTTTTATTGGAAATTGTAGTTATTATCTATATTTCATTATTATAAACAGCACCACGCTTAGCCGTGTAATTAAAGCTTTGTTCACATTCACCATTATTTTCCCAGGAGCAGTTTCTAGAAATGATATTGCTGACTCAAAGAATATGCAAAGTTTCAAAACTGGTGCTAACCTTTAGATACATAAATTTGAGTTATGTATCAAGGGTAGCTGATTAAATATGAGGGATCATATGAACAAATGAACTGATAGTAGAGAGGTCGGCAGGAAGTTGAGGGAGTCGTCAGATTGTATTAAAAAAAAAATCAGCACATTGTACATTGTACCCCACATATGCATGAATGTATTCATGGTCTATGTGTATTTGACTTAATAAAAAAAAAGTTGTATTTACTTATGTACTTACAAAGCTTTGCTGAGAGATGGCATATGGAACTAGAAGAGAATGACTGAATGAAGCCCCAGTGAAGCATGTGAAAGATTGCGGGGGGGGGCTCCAGAGACAGGTAGGGCAGCTCTGTGGTTGAGGGTAGACATTGTGGTCAACCTTTACTGCTGCCTCAAGGAGGAAGCAAAGGCAGTTCTGCCTGAGGTTCAGGCATCTCGAGGTTAGTTACGTTGGGACCAGGTCCCATAGGTATGGAAAGGCCGCTCTTGTACCCACTAACGCAGCAGAAGGTAGGCATTGTAGGAACCTGTTTTGAGATAGGTTACATGTGTCCGACAGTGAGAGAAGGACCACGCCAAGGTAGAAAACTAAAATCCTGATTTGCACCCCCAGCCTGTAGGCACTAGCCTCTAATTATAGGCATGTAGGAGAGGATCTTCCCCATTTACAGAGATAGCTGTATATCTGATTTACACACTATCTCTCTAGCTGACCACTAGCCCATATAGACACAGTTCTCTCTTCCCCATCCTTTTGCTAGCTACACTCCAGAGTGATGACCAGAGCATGCCAACATTGCTATGTTCTCCCAAGTGTGCCAGCCTAGATCTTCAGCTTTTAAACCTATATCCATGGCATTGCTGGAAACAGTCCTCACATGATTTCCTAGTTTGGTCCCCTGCCTACAGGATATTCAGGTAAACTCAAGTCCAGCCTGGTTACCTCTGTACCATGAAGGGTTATACATGGACCTTAGCAATAAGTTGTATTTCTATATTCAGATAGACAAAATTTGTGAATGTCATCTCTGCTGTTTTACTCAGACTTGTCATTCTTAGCTTTCCATCTTGTTTCAAATGTTTTTCTAATAGAAAGTGTAAATATGGGCTCGGTGCCTGTGGCTCAAGCAACTAAGGCATCAGTCACATACACCTGAGCTGGCAGGTTCGAATCCAGCCTGGGCCCGCTAAACAACAATGACTGCTGCAACCAAAAAATAGCTGGGCATTGTGGTGGGTGCCTGTAGTCCCAGCTACTTGGGAGGCTGAGGCAAGAGATTCGCTTGAGCTCAGGAGTTGGAGGTTGCTGTGAGCTGTGATGCCACAGCACTCTACCCAGGTTGACAGCTTGAGGCTCTGTCTCAAAAAAAAAAAAAAAAGTATAAATATGTTTTTCATGATGTTTTACATGGGAGCTCAAATACTGACTTGAGTCCTTCTCCGAAATCTATTCCCTAGACAGGGATTTGCTTTTCTGTCATAGCTAGAGGAGTGTTCCAGTGTGAGCTGTATCTGTTGGCTGGAGCTCTGGCCACCTTCAGTGGCCTTGAGAAAGTGAGGAGATTCGGGAAGTCATAGAGTTCCAACCAAGATACCTCTCAGTTTTACCCTTGCCATTCGTGGCCCATTGAATACAGCCTGCACCCTTGCAAGTGTTGCCACTGTTCTGTTCAGATTTGCAGAAAATCTGCAAATGTCTGGACAGCTTGCAGTAGGTAACATCACCTGCAAAGCAAGGCATCGCAGGGAAGCAAGAAGGTAGTAGGGGAGTGAAAAGAGTGTGAGAACACCAGTCTTAATAGAAGAGTATCTAAATAGCATCCTTGGATTTTGGATTTTCAGAATAATGAAAAAACACCCTTTCAGTGTGTGACTGTAGAAACCTTAAACAATATGAGTCATCTAACCTTTCAGAAATTGGAACTGCCCCCCAGCACTGCTCTGCTAAGCCTTTTCTCTGCCCACTAGCGTCCTTCTCGCCCTTCTCCCTTTTTAGGATCCGAGTGTGCAGAATTAGATTTATCATAATCTTTAATTCGTGGCATGTTCTCATCATTGATCTATACATGGCCCACTTTTTAAATTTGGTCATTTTTAATAAATGTCTTTTCTGTAAATGGGAATGGGGCTGTTTCTAGATTTTACTCTTGGGTCTCTCTTTACCTTTCCTTTTCACATTCAGACCCCAAATTCCCAGCAGCAGCTGATGGGGAGCAATGCGTCAGGCCCCAGGACCACAGGTCCTGCCCCAGGGACTTCCTGTACTTTCCCCAGTTGTGACCGTCCCATTCTTCAGAGGTTCTTGCTCTGTGTGTACATTGCACACGACGCCTTTGATGGATGAGCCTCAGTCAGACCCATGGCTGGTAAACCTGTGGACGTGAACTCATGTACCCCCAAGGGGTTAGGAATAGGTTTTATGTTCTCTGGGAAATTTTTTAAGTCTTTGTTTCTGTTTCCAGTCACTGCATTTTTTTTTTTCAATACTAAGTCTTAGTGGTGCCCAGCTAAGGAAATTTTCCACTGGTTTCCCTAGGGAGTATTGTGAACAATATAGTGAATTAGTAAATTTGTTTTTTAAAGTATTTTCCCAGTTCCCTTTACACAAGACAACTTGAAACATGACAGGGAGAGAGGACAAATGTCAGCTCAGTAATTAATGTCATATCTTCGTCTTTCACTCACAGAGTATATGGCCGTCGTCAGGCCTAATGGTAGGAACGGGTTCACCATTTAATAGGTACAGGATACCATACGCCACGAGGATAAATAGGAGCAAGAAACAGGTGATCTCAGGGTTGCCCCACATCAGCAGTGGGTCGGGGGCAGCCAGGCACCCCCAGCGGGCAGTGTGCCGCCTGCCAGGTCTCTCGAGAGCTGCCCTGCACTGTGTGGGAATCATTATCTCTGCTTGGCTTTTTATTGTTCACAGGGGCAGCTCCTGCCAACCAAGATCCTGTTTCTGTTTTGTAAAAAGAGTGCCTGGAGCTCAGGGAAAGAAAGGCTCTGTGGAGAGGCAAGAAACATTCAAAGGAGAGGAGTCAAATAGATTCTGTCAAATTGTTTGTATGGTCCTTCTTCTTTTTCCTGCATCTCTTCTTAAAATAATTGGTTTAGGCCTGTAATAGAATTGCCATCAAACAAACCCTGAGAGTCCGTTATCTTGGATGCAAGCAGGAAAGTATAAGTGTGCCCGATGAGATCATGGAGTCGGAATGAAAAGAAATATTGATCCAGAGCGGAGAGCCAGCCTGGAGCAGGGAAGAAGGCAAGAGGGTTTTTCTTTTTTAATTTTTTGGATCAATAATGCCTTGATACTAACTATTAATTCCCGTATCAAAGTGGATTACTGGAAAAGCATTATAGTATAGAACTCTTTAACCTTTGTTCTTTTCTTTTTCAAGAAGGAAAACTTGATTTCCTCCTCTGTATAATAAACACTCATTATATACAGGGCTAGTGAAGATACGAATAACCATAGCAAAACCAATCTTACCTATTACATGGAATATCTGATTATTAATTTAATAGAAGATGAACTAAATGGGGGAGATTTTCTTCTTTTTCTTTAAAGGAAGCTGTTTTCTTACCTACTCTAGTGACCCGGTTCATATTGCTTAAACTCCCTTGGCCATTGGTGATTTGATGCTTATGTTCTTTTTTGAGAGTGCTTTTATAGAATGTCAATAGGCTTTATTAGATTTATCAACTTAAACGTGTTCAAGGGCTGGGGCCATTTAAGTCAAACACTGTATAATGAGAACTTAGGCGTTGTGTACTTTTAAAGCCATTCTCTCTCACTCACAGTTTCATTGGTGTAAGAATCAGCACAGGCATAATAGCCCCTCCCTAGTTTGCACTGCTTACATAAATCTGTTCAAATGGATATCAAGTCATCTCCAAAGAAGAAAGCAATTAGTGAATTTTTTTGTCAGAAGACCAACTAATGAGGATGAAGCATGTTTGGAAGCCAGAAGTCCCAATCTGTCTTCTGAGAAAGTTCAGCTTAAGAAAAGGTCAATAGATATTTGAATTTAGGTCTCTTTCCAGAGCTGGATAAGTACCTGGTAAAAGCGACGTGTAGAATCTGTGGTTGTCTCAGATGCATGGAAAATTTGGTGCAGGATAAAGTTAGAAGATAAACTGTTAACAAGTGGGGTTGGAATCAACATGGTAAAACAAAGTTGTATATATGCCTTATCTCACAGTCCCTCGTAAATTCCAAATAGATTAAATATTTAAATATTAGAAAATGAAATCAGAAACAGTTTTAAAAACAAAAGAAGAAAGTCTCTGGAGCAGGGAGAAACTTCCCAACCATGTCTGACAATCATGAAGTCATAGAAGGAAAGATTGATGAATGACTGCTGTTTTTAAAAGTGGAACAGAGCGTAACTGCCAAAGTGCCATAACACAAATCTCCAAAAGCTGAAGGACAAGTGAGGTGCTGGGAGAATAGTCATATCACAGAGAGCTCATCTCCTTAGAATGGAAAAATCACCAGAAATCAACTAAAAAGGGTAGCCAACATAATAGGAAAATGAGCAAAAAATAAAAACAAATGGACCTTAAACATATTGAAAATGTCTCTAATAATAGAAGTGGAAATTAAAACTATTCTGAATATAGTTTCTCATCTCTCAGATTGGTAAAAATGTAGCTTGATGATACATTGTCTTGGTGTATGTATGAGGAAATAGACATCTTAGAGATTGCTAGTAGAAATGCAAGGTGTTATAATCCCTAAGGAAGGCCAAGGGCAATTTTATTAAAATTACAGGTGCATTTTTTCTTTGACCCCCATACGCCAGTTTACTTTTGGAACTTTAGTGTTAGGGAATACTGAACAGATTATTCATATGTCATGGTTTGCAGTAGATTGGGAACAGTTCAGTACCCTTCAATAGGGGCCTGGTTAGATAAGGTGTGGAACATCCTCGGGATGGAGGAAACATTACAGCTGCACAGAGAAGGAAGAACTTCTCTGAATTTGGATCTTTCTATGAATCTTGAAAAAGTTCCAAGACACCTGTACCATGTTAAGGGGAGTAAGGAAAGAAGGGAGGGAGGAAGGAAAGAAAGCAAATGTACATAATGTGCTATCTTTTGTCCAAGAGAGCAGGAAAATGGGACTATTCTATTTGTTGTTTCCACAAAAAGAAATTCTCCAAAGGTATAAAAGAGGGCAGGAGAGGAGGGATGGACGGAATGGAGTAAGCAGACACAGAGGCGGGAGGAAGATATCTCGATGTATTTTTTTTTAATCATGTGAGTGTTTTACCTGTTTAAAATAAAATTCAAAAAAGGAACAAGTCAGAAGGCACTGACCGTTTTAAGAAATGGCTTTGAGGTCTCTGGGTACAGAGCTGCTGTGTTCAAACAGACATCTCGCCGAGGTCTTCTGGGTGCCCCAGTGAGTGGCCAGGTTTCCAATATATTCTCAGATGTTTCTGCTGTTTAATGGTGCTATGTTAATAAAGCTCATCCCTCTTAGCCTTCCCTCTAGGCTTAAGTAATACTGCATAGTAGGTCTAATACATGCCTGCCGAATTGAGCTGAACACCTTCAGGTGGAGTTTTGTGCAAAGGCAAACCAAGTTTAAAAAGTGAAATATTTTCATAATCCCTGACATACAAGAAAACCTACCTAGCTCAACGTCTTCAGCTCAAAACACTAGTTAGCTGTGTGTTAAATTAGAGTACCAAATTTCATTCACTTTCTGCTTGCATCTGATTCATCACTGCTCCAATTTTTAATGTTCTCAAACATTACCTGTTGAAGCTGTTAAAATCCGGTAAGTGTCTTCGCATACCCAATTAAATGCCCAATTACCAATTTTAGGCTCTTGACTTACATTTTAGAATGAAATGAACCTAGCCCTGCAGCTGAATTGTTAATGGGTAGCACATCTCAAGGGAAGTCGGATTCTAAATGTTCCTGGCTGTTGCAGTTTCAACAGAAAAACACAAGCATGTCACTGCTGCTTCGACATCAAACCCCGCGAGCTGCCCCGCACTGGCGCGCATTATCCTGCTGGGTGTCCTTTCACTAGAAGACAGAGGGCAAACAGGAGTTTTCAGAACCTGGGCAGGGGCACAGGAATCGTTTCCTTTTCATGAAAATAACAGTGCCTTTGTGTTGAGGCCAGGAAACAAGACCAGGAAGTTTCGAGTTCTACTTTTGAACATAAATATGTATTTAACAAGATTACTTCCTAAACATTAAGTTCAAGCATAGAGGAGTATCCCGGATTCTTGTCCAGGATGTGGGTTGTGTTAAGATTCATCCCAGGTCAAGGCAATCTAAAAGAAATCAGTGGCTTTCTCCCTGGCTTTATTCCTGTACTTGTAAACTGGCCCTTCCCAGTTAGTAGGACTCCGTTTTTTTAAGCTGTGGAAGCCTGAGGGTGGTTGGAGGGATAAATTCGATCTGTTTTGCTTCTCTTCTGTTTGCTTCTCTGTATCAGCCCCACCTGTCCTTTTGGCCACAGCTCAAATGACACTTTGTGAAGAAGCCGTCCTGCGTCCACTGGAAACCCACCTCTCGCCCCACCCAGTGTGTGTTCCTTCCCTCCTCCAGACACCTAATTATATACTTGCTGGTGATAAGAAATATGCATTGTGGTATTTGTCATATCCTGCTTGTATTTTAGCACTTTGAGACTTGTCATTTCTCTTCTGAAATGCAGACTCCGTGACGAGTAGGGCGCCCTTGAATCACCTCGGACTTTTCACCCCTCAGCTCCGCTCCTCTCTCCTCCTTCTACTCTCACCCTTGTGTATCACTTTTCCTTCAATATGCGCAGAATAAATATTTGTTCAAATGAATGTTATTTGTGCCTTCAGATTTTTGCGGAAGAAAAGAATAGTCACCCTGCTTTATGATTCAAATTTTGCCAGTTTAAATTCCTCTTAAATGAAACAGAAAATTTACATAAACTTCTCATATTCAGCTATGATTCCCTGTAGGGGAATCTAGCAAAGTTATGAGCATAACATTCTGCCACTCCCAACAGAATAGCTTTCCCATACTGTGAAGCTCCTTTTCTGCCAAGACACCCCTGCACCCCCACAGCAGTTCATCCAGCGATCCCTTCGAGAATCTCAAATGAGTCTTAAAACAAATGACTGGGTATAGAGAGTTGAAGATAACTCTGTGTGTTGGGCGTTTAAAAATGAATAGATATTGGGGCAGTGCCTGTGGCTCAAGGAGTAGGGCACCAACCCATATGCTGGAGGTGGTGGGTTCAAACCCAGCCCCGGCAAAAAACTGCAAGGAAAAAAAAAAAGCTTTAAAAAAAAAAATGAATAGATATTTTATATTTTCAGCTTTTATTTGTACCTATAAAATAAAGGACACTATTTCTATCTATAAAAGGCATTCTGCTGTCGTATTTTGTAGTGAGCTTGAGAGAATGGGCAGTGTGCAGCATGCATTTAAGTGACTTGTAGAATCATACAACGCTAAAGCTACAAGGGTCTCATGGTGTTCTGTGGTCCAGTTTTATCTTACAAATGATGAAACTATGACTAGCCCAGGCAAAAGAAGGCAGACTGGGCACAGGATCCCCAGTCCTTGATGCCCAGTCCAGCACTCTCAGATGCTTCCGCCTCCCCCTTGGTAGTTGCTGTTACTGGGGCAGCTGCAGTCCTGTGCTAATTCCCTCTGAAGAGCAACCTCCTCTACAAAGCGCATTGCCTAGTTTCTAGGCCAAATCCTGTGTCTCTAACGCTGTTTGGGAACAGGATGAAGCAGGTGACAAACCACAATGGAATCTGATGCCAGAAACATTGGCTTCCACTGGAGAGTCATTCAAGGAGCATGGCCTACTGACCAAGTCAGGAAAAAGCATTACCTTCCTCTTAGGAGACAGCAGGTTGATCTTCTAAAGAGCCATTGTATATTGCTTGGAACCCATGCTAAGAGACCTTTTCTAAGGCTCCTAAAGGAAATGTTTCATGTATTCTCACATAAATTTTCTTTTACTTTGTTATCTCAGCAACCAACTTTGTGCATACCTGAAAAAATAGGCACTTAGCTTTACCCATTACATTATGATGCCTTTCTTCTGAGTGTGCATGGAAGGTTTACTTGTTAAATTAAGACACCCTTCTACCTATGACTGTCCATGGACTGCACTAGCTTTCTGCTTGTTTTAAATTTCTGTAAACAAAGCTCGTTTATGCTAGGAAGGTAATTGGGATTCTAGCTGTGTTTTTCCAGAGCCTTTAGAGTGGAGTGACCGGGATGGCATGGATGGGATGGAACCTGTAGAACTGTGATCCCCAACCACCGGCCCATAGACTGGCACCTGTTAGAAACTGGGCCACACAGCAGGAGGTGAGCAGTGGGCAAGCAAGCTTCATCTTTTACAGCTGTTCCCCACCACTCACATCATCACATGAGCTCCACCTCCTGTCAAATCAGCAGTAGCATCAGATGCTCATAGGAGCACGAGTTCTGTTGTGAACTGTGCAGGCAAGGGATCTGGGCTGTGAATCCAACGTCTGATGATCTGAGGTGGAGCTGAGGCCGTGAGGCTAGCCCCAGGGAGCAGCTGCAAATAAAAATTATCATTAGCAGAGAGGTTTGACTGCACAGAAACCATAAGACATCAATTACTTGCAGGCTCATATCAAAACCATCCTTCCTCAGAACCCCTTGGTCTGTGCAAAAATTGTCTTCCATTAAACCAGTCCCTGGCGCCAAAAAGGCTGGGGACCATGCTATAGTGTGATAAGCTCTGTGTCTAGGGACAGAACTTGGGCCAGGGACTTTTGACTCTTCTCTTTTGAACATAACTGAGCAACAGTCCGTGGCAATGTTGACTAGACATAGAGGTCAGTAGTGTGAGTTCCATCATAATACAAGTCAGAAATCAAGGCATGGGCATTAGACATCAGCATCTGAGGGACTAGCCCTCTCATTCCTTTGCCCCCCAGATTTGAAATGCAGCTCTGGCTGCCCTCTGCCTGAGCCCTTGCTCTCAAGTCACACCACTAGCCATGAAATCTTCCTTGCAGGTTCAGAAGGAGCAGAGAGGGAGTAAACAGTTTTCCAAGGAAAAAACACAGTAGTCCTTCAGTCCCCCATGTCTTAAAAATCACCATTACTTAAGATTTAGGAGTTGCTATTTGGAGGGCCCTGTGTATGGAAATTTTAGTGTGTGATCCTACAGATGCTTCCCTTAGACCATCTGTAGGACAGCAGAACTGACAGTGGATGGCTTTTGTGTCTGCACGTGACCGATATTAGACACATGTCTGCATGAGGCTGGCGCAGTGGTCTGTAGAATATTAGACACGTGGTCCTGGGAACAGAATGTACACAGGCATTCAGACGGATCCTGCCTGTGTCTGTTATGTTTGGACCCCATCCCTGTGTTCTTCCCCCGCATCCTCATTGTTCCCTCAGTCAGGGAAGAAGGAACCAGGACACGGACATTGATCTGCAAAATGAATCTACTTACAAAAGGGTTCTCAGGAGAAGGGAGAAAGTTAATGGTTGTGGTCCAACACAAAGGTGGAAAAATAAATGTCGCATGCAGAAGGCAGTGACCTTTCCTTCATTTCCCTTCATGGGAAGCCACAGTGGCTTGAGTCTAGAGAAGTCATTGTTTTCATTGTTCATTTAATTAGAATCCCAAAGCGTTCACCTTGTGGTCTCCACCTTTACTCTCTTTTCCTTTGGAGATCCACTTTTTTTTTTTTACCCTTCATTCTTGAACTTGAGGGAAGAGCTGTGCTATGTGTGTATTCCTCCTCCTCTCTGAGAGACCCAGTTTCCCCTCTTTCTTCAAGCGTCCCCTTAGAACTTGCCTCTCTGAAACCTATCCTGGCTCTTCCGGACTATTAAACCCTCTGTGGGCACTGAAATATAACTACCATTTTTTTACTTGGTATTCTTTTCATCTAAATGGAACCCAAAAACCATTGAGAAGAAGAGGCCACATCCAGTTTTCCTAAGGGTACCAAAAGGCTCACGAACAGCACGATCCCACTGCAAGATTATCAGGGAATATATTTTCATTTGAGGAAGCTTCATGCATTCTGGGTTTAGAATTCTAGATAATCCATCACAAGTTTGGCTGAAGCTTCTTTTCACACTACCTGTAGGGGGAAGATGCTTCCCAAGCAAATGAACAGAGTGAACATAAGGTGCAAAAAAGGTCTAATCTATTAAATGTTGTAAAGAACCTGGCAGTTTAGGACCAAATCATTTGCTTGCAAACAGAATGTTTCTTTTATGTTCCTGAATTAGAGTCAGTATAACAAAGTCCCAAAATGAGTGCTACTGAGAATTACCAGAGTTGGTTTTGAAAAGGGAGGGAGGGTGGGCTGGATCTAGCCTTGGCCTGTGGAAGGTAGGCACACTTGAGATTTGAAAGGAATGGCTGTGAAGCCATTCCAGGCTGAGAAGTCACAGGCGCAGCTGTGTACAGACGGGATGAACTATGACATGCACAGGGCCCTGAGAGGAGCCTGCCACTTTGGTGGTATCCAGTCTCTGGGACAGTTCATTGTGGACATGTGAAATGGGAAGTGAGGCTGAACAGGTGGGGACCAGCCAGGCACTCAGTACCCAGGGGCAGTTATGAAGACCCATTGCATTGATTAAAGAATCAAGTCCTTATTTTTCTAGTAATAAGTCCTGTAATAGAGATTCAAATTATCAGAGTGGTTTTTACCATCAGAGTAGCATCTTCTACATGTAGCAATGCGATAATGGACAACAGTGGTAAGGATTCACCCCCAGGTCATGTGCACAGACTTCTTTCTAACCCTGAGGATTTGGAGATGATGGCCTGTCATTAAGAGGGCAGCCTCTGCAGTGTTTGGGTGGACACTGACTTTTCCCCATAAAACTTTTTTTTTTTTTTTTTTGGTTATAAGCCTTTTAGTATTATTTGATTTTTTTTTAATTTTATTGAATGGTAACTATGTACGTTAATGCACTTCTGGGGTACAGTGTGGGGTTTTCGCATGCAATCCGAAATACTTCCATCAAACTGATCAACACAGCCTTATCCAAACCTAGAAAGCTGGGCAGCA
>CAUYQV010098369.1:0-19441 GCA_963574575.1 Galagoides demidoff | reverse complement strand
TTTCTTTTTTTTTTTTTGAGACGGAGCCTCAAGCTATCCCCCTGGGTAGAGTGCTATGGCATCACAGCTCATAGCAACCTCCAATTCCTGGGCTCAAGCGAGTCTCCTGCCTCCGCCTCCCAAGTAGCTGGGACCACAGGCGCCCGCCACAACACCCGGCCATTTTTTGGTTGCAGCCATCATTGTTGTTTGGTGGGCCCGGGCTGAGGGATTCAAACAAGCCACCTTGGTGTACGTGGCTGGTGCCTTAGCCGATTGAGTCACAGGCGCCAAGCCACCCTACAGCTTTCTAAGTGGCTTTTTCAGACCCTTGTTAGGAGTTATTAAACACTTGAGAAGAGTTGCAGCAGGGTTCATTTAGGGAAGCTGAGAAGTTGGCCAGGTTTGCCCTTGAGCCAATTACTTCTTCCTGCCCAACACCTTGCAGTTTATGATTATAGTCCTTGCTTTAGGTACATCACATGCTGCTAATATTAAGCATATTCAGGGTCATTCCATTTCACATATGAAATGTGCAAATGTTAGGGATCCTCACTTGCTATCTCCACTTCTTTCCTTCCTAATTATCCTGCATGGCACAACAGCTGATTTCTACCCTTCTCAAAGAAATTGCTTTGGTAAAGGCCACCAGTCCAGAATAACCTGATCTCTGTATGGCACTGACACTCTGGGTCATGCCCTCCATCTTTAAAGTCTCCTTTGGCTTCCATGACACTCTGGAATTTCTTCTACCTCTGGGACATATACATCCAGTACCCCCTGTGACTTCATTTTTCTCTCACCATACCCTGAACTTTAGCATTCCCCAGATTTCTGAGTCTGACCATGTCACCCTCTGACCATTTGTCTGGGGCCTAGACCGGGGTCCTCAAACTTTTTAAACAGGTGGCCAGTTCACTGTCCCTCAGACCGTTGGAGGGCTGGACTGCAGGCCCTGGGATGAGTTGGCTGCTAAGTAGGACAGGCAGTGGCAGCAAAAACACCCAGCAGGCCAGATAAATGTCCTAGGCAGATTGCATGTGGCCTACGGGCCATAGTTTGAGGACGCCTGGCCTAGACAATCTTACTCATTACCCTGGCTTTCAATACCATTTATGTACCAGTGACTCTCAAGTCTATAATACCAGCCTGGATTTTTCTCTTGAGTTCCAAGTCCTTGTATTTAAACTTCATAGATAACCTGTTTCTGGCTGATGCACTGTCCCCAAAACTCAACTCAAGCTTCTGCTTCCCCAGATAGTCCAATCTCCATCTTCCACAATGTGGCCATCCTTTTACTTTTATTGGGGTGGCTGGATTCACCAAATTCACCAAATCACCTAACCCAGAAATCTGGGAAGGAATCATCCTAGGTTTTTCTTCCATCCCTGACCTTTGCTATTGCTAAGTTTTGTATAAATCTTCTATTTAAATATTTTTCACAGCCACGCCCTGCTCTCCTTCCCCATTGTCCTGCTGTAGTTCCACTTCAGTGACCCTGAATAAGGTTGAGGAGATCTCCATAGGTAAAAGCAGTTCTGGATTTCTGAAAAATTCAGCCATCCTTATGCTCTTGGGAGGTTCTATCTGGACTATTGCAATAGTTTCCTATTTTCCAGATGATTCTCTGCACAATGACCAGGATTATTTTTCTAAAGCAAAAATCTAATTCTGTTACTCCACTGCTTAAATCTTTGGTGGTGCCCCTCATCTATAGGAAAAGAAAAAATCCAAATTCCATGGTAAGAACATCAAAGCCCTTCATGATCTGGCCCCTACCTATACCTTTCAAACACTCAGCCTTGTGTCTTACCTTAGAAGCCTTTGCATATGCTGTTCTATCTGGAATTCTCCTCTCTATCTCTTAGTCTTCCTGGCAAACTTTCACTCCTCCTTCAAAATTTGATATAAATGACATGTCTTTGATAAAGACTTCCCTAGTGCTGTTAGTAAGATGTAGGCACTCAGTCTTTTATAGCCCATTGTCACTTAATAAAGTATCAACCTCAAGAAATGTCCATATTGGCTCGGTGCCTGTGGCTCAAGCGGCTAAAGCGCCAGCCACATACACCTGAGCTGGTGGGTTCGAAGCTAGCCTGGGCCCGCCAAACAACAATGACGGCTGCAACCAAAAAAAAGCCAGGCATTATGGCGGGCGCCTATAGTCCCAGCTACTTGGGAGGTGGAGGCAAGAGAATTGCTTGAGCCCAGGAGTTGGAGGTTACTGTGAGCTGTGATGCCACTGCACTCTACCCAGGGCAACAGCTTGAGGCTCTGTCTCAAAAAAAAAAAAAAGAAATGTCCATATTATATTGTGATTTTCTGTTTATATAACTCTTTTCCTATTAGATTATAAGCTCCTCTGGGAGCAGTGACATGCCTTTTGATCTCTGGAGTTTTTTTTTTTTTTTTTTTTTTTAAGGCAGAGTCTCACTCTGTTGCCTGAGCTAAAGTGCCATGGTGTCCGCCTAGCTCACACCAACCTCGAACTCCTTAGTTCAAGCAATCTTCCTGCATCAGCCTCCCAAGTAGCTAGGACTACAGGTGCCCACCACAATGCCAGGCTAATTTTTCTATTTATAGTAGAGACAGGGTCTTGCTCTTGCTCAGCTAGGTCTCAAACTCCAAAGCCTAAGAGGTCCTCTTGCCTCAGCCTCCCAAAATACTACGATTACAAGTATGCACCACTGTGCCCAGCCATCCTTTCATCTCTGAATCTTCAGTATACAGCACAGTGCTGGTACATAGCAGAGGTTTGGTCACTATTTGTTAAGTGAGTGAAGTCTTCTGCCATCAGAACCTATTTCATAGGATTGTTTTTTCATTCTAAACATACAAGAGAAAAGCTAGCTCTCTGTAGAGGTCATTGTCCTTAACAGTGCGTGGACCCAAGGTGCGTAGGATCATGTGGCATTCAGTAAATGCTTTTCTGTTTTACTTCATTTTAATTGGCTTTACTTCTTTGAAGGTAATACATTCACACTGTTCAAAATTCAAAAAATAAAAAAAGTCATATAAGCTCAGTGCCCATAGCACAAGTGGCTAAGGAGCCAGCCACATACACCGGAGCTGGAGGGTTTAAATCTGGCCCAGGCCTTCCGAACAATGACAACTACAACCAAAAAAAATAGCCGGGTGTTGTGGCAGGCACCTGTAGTCCCAGCTACTTGGGAGGCTGAGGCAAGAGAATTGCTTAAGCCCTAGAGTTTGAAGTTGCTGTGAGCTGTGATGCCATGATAGCTTGAGGCTCTGTCTCTAATAAAATAAAATAAAAAATTAAAAAAAGGGCATATAAAGAAAACTTTCCTCCCACCCAGTGTTCCTCCCAATAATCCTAGTTTCATGAGTAAACCTTTTTTCTTTTTACACAAATGATACTATTACATATTATTCTGCCCCTTGCTTTTTTCACTTAATACATCTTGAGGATTGTTCCACATTTTCCCAAAAGGGCTTCTTATTCTATGTTTTTACAGCTGCATAATAATTCTGTATTGTAGTTTAATATGTTATTTTGTCTTCTGTATGTCCTATGTTTTAGTTGAGTCTAGATGGTTGGAGATGTTGTATTTTTTTATTAGGTGGCACAAAATGTTTAGTTATCTCTCTTTTTGTGATGTTCAGAGCTGTTGATCATCCATTAATTCATTGTGGATTAACTGCTGATTTTCTTTTCTTTTTTTTTTTTTTTTTTTAGAGAGAGAGTTTCACTTTGTTGCCCTTGGTAGAGTGACATGGCATCACAGCTCACAGCAACCTCCAGCTCTTGGGCTTAGGTGATTCTCTTGCCTCAGCCTCCCAAGTAGCTGGGACTACAGGTGCCCACCACAATGCCCAGCTATTTTTTTGTTACAGTTGTTTAGTTGGCTTCAAACCCGCCACCCTCGGTGTATGTGGCTGGTGCCATAACCACTGTGCTATGG
This sequence comes from Galagoides demidoff, assembly GCA_963574575.1. NCBI lineage: Eukaryota > Metazoa > Chordata > Mammalia > Primates > Galagidae > Galagoides > Galagoides demidoff. The sequence continues at coordinate 15,539 of CAUYQV010098369.1, read as the reverse complement.
GCATCAAGCCACATAAACAATATTCTCAAGCACATGAATCTTAGTACATGGGGTGAAGATTAACTTTAAGGAAAGAAGGCTGTGTGCTTTTAGGTAAAAGATAGGAAAGTATACAGAAACTACGTGACTTCTGGCAGAGGGAGCAAGGAGAAAGGACTATTGTTTTAGGAAGGGAGGAGAAGCAGTTGGGGGTTGGTCCTTGAATGCATCTCCCAGGCTGTGGGGGTCTTGCCACCTCACAATCCGCACTCCACAGATGACAATTTCACAAAATATTTTGCTATATCATAACAGAGCTCTTCAGCCATCTAGCCTGGTATATCTATGTCTGTGTAATCCACTGACCATTAATTCAGTGACATATTTTGGTTTACCTTGCTGCTGGTAAAAATTTCTGTATTGGCTTGGCTCCTGTGGCTCAAGTGGCTAAGGTACCAGCCACGTACACCCAAGGTGGCAGGTTTGAATGCAGCCTGGGCCCGCCAAACAACAATGACAGCTGCAACAACAAAAAAAAATAGCCGGGCATTGTGGCGGGTGCCTGCGGTCCCAGCTACTCGGGAGGCCCAAGACAGGAGACTTGCTTGAGCCCAGGAGTTGGAGGTTGCTGTGAGCTGTGATGCCATAGCACTCTGCCCAGGGGGACAGCTTGAGGCTCCTGTCTCAAAAAAAAAAAATTCTGTATTAATAAGTGTCAATTAATTGCTGTAGGAAACAACCTCCTAAACTCAGTGGCTTATAAAATAAAACTTTATCCCAGCTACTTAGGAGGCTGAGGCAAGAGAATAGCTTGAGCCCAAGAGTTTGAAGTTGCTGTGAGCTATGAGGCCATGGCACTTGCTCATATCAGAGTTCAACATAACTCAGTATTGTAGGGGAGAGCTCTGCTCTGCACAATTAAACGGGGACCCATGTTTCTTCCATCTTGTGGCTCCACCCTCTTCTACATTTTTAGAATCACCTCTATTCTGCTAGCAGATGGGAAGAACAGCAAGGATTGGCACCTGGGAGTTTTATGAGCCAGCCTGGGAATAGCACCTGTCACTTCCACTAGCCAGAATTCAGTTACATGGCCATTTCTATCTGTAAAAGAGGCTGAGAGCTGTGGGTATTGATGAAAACAAGTAGTTTATAAGGGCAGCGCCTGTGGCTCAAGGAAGTAGGGCGCCGGCCCCATATACCGGAGGTAGTGGTTTAAACCCACCCCCAGCCAAAAAAAAGTAGTTTATGCTACATTAAATGGCTCATTAGTGACATTTAAGATAAAAGTTTTTGGGGGAAACTGGGTATGGTGGCTTATGCCTATAACCCTAGCTGGGAGGCTGAGGTGGGAGGATCATCAAGGTCAGGAGTTCAAGATCAACCTGGGCAACATAGTGAGACTCCATCACTACAATAAAGAAAAGAAGGCTGGGGATGGTGGCTCACACCTGTATTCCTAGCACTCTGGGAGGCCAAGAAGGATGGATTGCTTTAGCTCAGGAGTTTGAGACCAGCCTGAGTAAAGCATAAACTCCATTTCTACTAAAAATAGAAAAACTAGCCAGGCATTGTGGTGGGGGGGCCTATGGTCCCAGCTCCTCAGGAGGCTGAGGCAAGGGGATCACCTGAGCCCAAGAGTTTGAGGTTGCTGTGAGGTATGACACCATTGCACTCTACGTAGGGCAACAGCGTGACTCTGTCTCAACAAAAAAAAAAAAAAAAAAAAAAAAAGAAAGAAAAGGAAAGGAAAACAATTAGCCAGGTATGGTGGCACATACCTATAGTCTCAGCTATTTAAGAGTCTGAGGCGGGGGCAGTGCCCATATCTCAGTGGGTAGGGCGCTGGCCACGTACACCCAGGCTGGCAGGTTCGAACCCAGCCCAGGCCAGCTAAACAACAATGACAACTGCAACAAAAAAATAGCCTGGTGTTGTGGCGGGCACCTGTAGTCCCAGCTACTTGGGAGGCTGAGGCAAGAGAATCGCGTGAGCCCAAGAGTTTGAGGTTGCTGTGAGCTATGATGCCACAGCTCTCTACTGAGGGCAACTAATGAAACTCTGTCTCAAAAAAAAAAAAAAAAAAAGAGTCTGAAGTGGGAGGATCACTTGACCCCAGGAGTCTGAGGTTGTGATGAGCTATGACAACATTGCACTCCAGCCTGTGGAAGAGAGTAAGACCTGTCCCCCCCAACAAGAAAAAAAAAGGTTTTGGGGGAGTGGTATAGACAGAGGTCAAATTGTAATATGTTAAGAAATCATAGGTGACAAGAAAGTGGTAGCTAGTCTTTAGTATAACTCTAATGAAAGCAAAAAAGATAAACCTGAACTAGAGAGAGGGCATAGCCAACCATGAAAAACTCTGTTAGGTTTTTTAGGGTTTGGGTTTTTCTTTTTCTTTTTTTGAGACAGAGTCTCACTTTGTCGCCCTTGGTAAAGTGCTTAAGAGTCATAGCTTATAGCAACCTCTAATTCTTGGGCTCAAGCAATTCTCTTGCTTCAGCCTCCCCAGTAGCTGGGACTATAGGTGCCTGCCACAACGCCCGGCTATTTTTAGAGATGGGGTCTTGCTCTTGCTCAGGCAATCCACCCTCCTTAGCCTCCCAGAGTGCTAGGATTACAGATGTGAGCCACCACGCCCACCTTGTTTTGTTTTTTAATAGAGAATTGAGCATGTATTTGCAGTCTCAAAATGACCAGGAAGAGAGATAGAACAAAACTGGAGGGTGGGCCATGGACAGAAGGAAGCTCACATCTTCTATGATAAGAGGAAATGACAGATGCAAATAGGAATCATGAGCTAGAGAAGAAAACCGAAAATCAAGTAGGCGCTTTGGTTTCTGCAAAGTGAAGAGGAACAAGAGAATGTTTAGCATTGCAAGAAGATTCAGTTGAACTAGGATAACAAGAATCTGGACTGGATCCAGATTGCCTAGTTTTGTAACTTTGTTTCACAACCAAGGATCAGAGGAAACTAACAGCATGGGTTGCTGTAAGGTGGGGCTCACCTTTGACACTGAAGGTGCGCTGGGCATCCTTTGTTGTATAGACCAAATAGTGATCCTTGAGGTTACTGTTGTTGGCTTCCTACCCGTCCCATTTTTGTTTTTGTTTTTGAGACCGGGTCTCACTCTGTCCTCCAGGCTGGAATGCAGTGGTGCAATCATAGCTCACTGTAACCTCAAACTCCTGAGCTCAAGCAAATCTCCTGCCTCAGTCTCCTAAGTTGCTGGAACAACAAAAATGTGCCACTGCATCCAGCTGAGTTTTAACATTTTTTGGTAGAGACAGGGTCTCACTATATTGCCCAGGTTGGTCTCAGATTCCTGGTCTCAAGTGATCCTCCTACCTTGGCCTCCCAGATTATAGGCACAAACTATCATGTGCAGCCCTCACTGCATATTTTTACTTTCTTTCTTACTCTCTACTGTCCTAGTCTCTGGTTCTCTCCTCCTATGCTATCCTTAAGTCTTATGGTAACCTTTTTTTTTTTTTTTTGAGATAGAACCTCAAGCTATCCCCCTGGGTAGAGTGCCATGGCATCACAGCTCACAGTAACCTCTAACTCCTGGGCTCAAGCAAGTCTCCTGCCTCAGCCTCCCAAGTGCCTGGGACCACAGGGGCACACCACAATGCCCGGCTATTTTTTTGGTTGCAGCTGTCATTGTTGTTTTTTGGTGGGCCCAGGCTGGATTCGAACCTGCTACCTTAGGTGTATGTGGCTGGCGCCTTAGCCACTTGAGCCATAGGCACCAAGCCATGGTAATCTCAATGTAATGGACAGACCCTCAGGCAATCCCAGTGACTCCTCCTGGCATTCATGCCTTGTGTGATTCTCTTCTCTTGAGTGCAAATGGAACATGTGTCTGGCTTCTAACCATAGAACATGGCAAAGGTGATGAAATGTCATCCCTGTCACATATAAAAGTAAATTATATAAAACTCTGCCTTAGCGGTCTGGAGCTAGAGACTCGTCACCTATCTGAGGGAGGCCTTCAAGAAACATACAGCAAAAACCCAGCTCCTCAGCCATACAGTTGCAACACATTCTGCAAACAACCTGAATGGGCTTGCAAGTGGATTCATCCCCAGCTGAGTCTCCAGATGAAAAGCAGCCTGACTGATACCTTGATTGTAGTTTTGTGGGACCCTAAGCAACCTACCCAGCTAAGCTGTTCCCAGGATCCTGACCTAACAAAGCGCGTTTAAGACTCAATATTGTGGTAATTTGTTACACAGCAGTAATGTACCCAGAATTCCTGAAGAAAACACTGGGGCCCTCAGGCATGACCCCTACATTTTATGATAGCTAGGAAACTCTGGGTCTGGCCCCAAGTCACAGACCAAGGTGAGGGAGGCCAAAGGGTGTGCCATACACACACCCATCAGGCCTTTTGAACTTCAAGGCAGAAGTTACGAGGCCCTAGCTTCCAAAGCAAATTGCATCTCACACCGCACGCCTGCCTGCCTCCCAAAGAGCCTGTCCAGTCAGTCTTCAGAGATAGGCAAAGCGTGGCCCTAGATTCACAGCTTGCCAGAAGTGCTACGTGGATCACGAAGCACCTGAGTCTCAGCGCTTGGCTCAGTACCTGGCACACAGTAGAGGCCCAACAAATGGTCTGATTGCAAAAGAACAGAGAGATCTCAAATGCGCTCTGGCACCGCTGCATCTGCTGGCCCCCTCTTTGTGCAGGGAGGAAAAGGGCAGCCCCGGGAGCGCCAGGGACCTGCCCGGGTCCCGCAGCAGGTCAGGGCCAGGCCCCAGTGTGCGCCATCCCCGGCCCAGGCGGAGGGGGCGCTGCGGCGGGAGGCCGCGGCTGGCGGAGGGCGGAGCGGCAGCGGGGCCGCCCCCAGCGAGAGAACGAGCCAGCGCCGCTCGCCGCCGCCGCCTCCTGCGCTGCTCGGCCCGGTCCCCGTGCGGCCCGGCCGGCCCGCGGGGCGCGGAGCCGAGGCCCGCGGCCGGCCGCATGAAGGACTGCGAGTACCAACAGATTAGCCCCGGGGCCGCCCCGCCGCCCGCCTCCCCCGGGGCGTGCCGCCCCGGTCCCGCCGCGTCGCCCGCCCCTGGCCCCGGGCCCGCGCCGCCTGCCGCCCCGGCCCTGCCGCGCTGGAGCAGCAGTGGCAGCGGCAGCGGGAGCGGGAGCCTCGGCCACCGCCCTCGGCGCAAGTGGGAGGTGTTCCCGGGTCGCAACCGCTTCTACTGCGACGGCCGCCTCATGCTGGCCGGCCACGGCGGCGTCTTCGCGCTCACACTGCTGCTCATCCTCACCACCACCGGCCTCTTCTTCGTCTTCGAGTGAGTTTTCCCGTCCCGGGCCGGGCATCCGCATCCTCCCACCCCTTGCCGGGAATCCCTCACTCCCCGTCTCAAGCACTCAGTCCCCTTCCGTGCGTCTCCCTAGGCCCTCTTCCTCCCCGCCCCTCTCGGGTGGACCCGCAGGCCTCTGCAGTCTCCTCACACTTCTCTTGTCTGCCCTCCCCGGTCGCCGCCACCTTCTCAGTCGCCCCCATCCTCCCGTGTCCTTTGGGGTACCACATCTGCCCTGGTCTCCTCCGTCCTCCTAGCCGCCCCTTCCTCTCTGGCGCCGCCCTGGCACCTGTGTGCCTGCCGCCGCCCTCCACGCCCCCATCCTCTTTGCCTTCTCAGATCTGCCCCCAGGCTCCTTTGGCAGATCTCTCCTACTCACCTGTTCCTGGACCATCTCTTGCCTCCCACCCTCCATCCTCGTTATTTCTGGTACTCTATTCCTTCCAGACAGCATCTGAATGTCTCCTGTCCTTTGGCTATGTACACCCGCCATAAATTTACTAGTCATCCCCTCCAGGTGCCTCCAGGGTCCCCTCATCTCTCTCTACTCTCAGACCCCCCTACCCAAGATGCCCAAGGCTTCTTCCTTCAAATGTCTTTGGGCCTGTCTTAGGCCTTCTTTCTTTTCCTAGCACCTTCCTTACTTTCTCCAGAGCTTTCTGTTCTCCCCCTCAGCCCTTCAGTCCCCTCAGAGGTCTCCCAGGCCCCTGCCCCCCTCCTGGCCACCTGGCTTTCTTTCCCTTCTCAGCATTCCGGAACATCCCTCTGACTTGTTCCATATCAGGAACAGCTGCAGTGTCTTGTTAATTTTCAAGAAAGAGTCCAGAGTGCTTTCGAATGACAGATCATATTTGTCCTCATGGGTTTCTAACCTCTTCACACCAGTGATCCAGAATTGGCCCACAGGGGATCCATTTCATGGATGCAGCAGTGGATGTTTATCCTTTTCCAGGGTCACGTATTTGTAGTGGAAGTTTTCCACCCCAACCTTGGTCTGAAACTTGAACCACCTGCCTGCTTGGTGATTCCCAGTGTGCACACCCACCTTGAGTCCCTTCCTCATTCTCCCCATCCTTTGTGGTCATCTTCCTCAATTCTGTGGTGCGGTTGAGAACTCTGCCTCTGGTACCAACAGGCCTGGTTCACATTCCAGCTCTGCTGTGCACTAATCACATAACCTTGGGGCAGTCACTTCCCTCTCAAAGCCCCAATTTCCTCATCTGTAAAATGGGGGTTATAATTTATCCACGCCTAAGGTTGTCCTGAGGTGGCACGAGATCACACATGCCAGTAGCAAGCACTTAATGTTGGCTGCTTAGCACTTTAGTACTTGTCTTTACCAAAAGACACTTCCCAAGGGCATGTGGCCATGGGAAGGCTGTCGCAAAGACACCAGCCCCCAGGTACGCTTTCTAGCTGCCAGGTCATGTATCTGCAACCTTGGGTTTCCCTTTCAAGCAAGATGAAGACTTCCTATAAATTAGCTTCTCCTTTCACTCTTCCAGGAAACATTCTCCCCTTCCCTTCTGAGTCAGGGTGGATAAAAAGTTCAGGGATGATTTATAAGCAGAAGCTGTAGGGGACCTCCAGCATGGCCCCTGTGTTGAGTTTCAAATCCATTTCACTGGGCTGACCACGTGGGTGTTTTGGAAGTGCCTTTTCCACTATCCCTTGGCCGCCCTCTCGGTTTTCATGCCCAGGGCTGCAGCCGAGGCAAGAGGAAGCAGTGCTTGCTGTGGTTAGCTGCGTGACTCCACCGGGTGAGATTTGGGCCGTGCAGCAGCAGGACCTTCTCTGAGCTGTGTGGGTACTTTTATTGGTGACTGATTTGTCCCTAGTGATGGAGGAAGCAAGGACTTCTGGGTTCGGGAGAACCTGTGAATCATCTTGCCTATGTCTCTGCCTTTTCTCACTTGAGGTGGTGGGTCTGGCAGGAGGGTTTGGGTTTGGGCCAAGAATTCACGAGGGTCTGGACTGGTCTGAAACCTCAGCAGGGACTGGTGGTAGAAATGCCCTTAGTGAGGCCAAGGAGGGTAAGAGGGTTGGAGATGCTCTTGTACCCCCTATTGCTCTGGGAGAAGGTAAACGTGCTCTCTGGAGCCTTTCCTCCTGTGAGTGGTTTTGCTTTATTGCTTGGTTTGGTGGATTGTTGCACAGGCCCCCAGCTTCTGCCCAACTTCCCACCCTACACAGGAGCCAGCGTGCCTCTTTAATTCTAAGTCAGGTCTGAATCCTCCCTGGCCTCTTGCCCCCTGCTCCTGTTCTGTCTTGCTCTTTCCCACCCTCTGGCTGTGTATGCCCCTCAGGCACCCTGTTCTCCTTGCACACACATACCTCAGGAATTTTCTACTGCCCGGAATACCCTGTCTTGAAGGAGCCTCATAGCTCACTTTTTCACTTCAGCCCTTCCCTGTCCATCTGTGGGGCAGAGCACACACTCCCCTCCAGCCTGTCTTCTCTACCCTCATTTATTGTTCTCTGAAGTACTTTCCACCATCTGACATTTTTTGAAAAATATTTATCTATTATTATTTGGGAAGGGAGTGTGTAGGGTCTTGCTCTGTTGCCTCGGCTAGAGTGCAGTGGTACAGTCATAACTCATTGTAGCTTGAACTCCTGGGCTTGAGCTATCCTCCTGCCTCAGCCTCTTGAGCAGCTGGGACTATAGGTGTGTGCCCCCATGTCCAGTACCAAAAAAATAGTTTTTTCTGGGTGGTGCCTGTGGCACTGGCCCCATATACTGGAGGTGGTGGGTTCAAACCCAGCCCCCCACCCCCAAAAAGAAGAAAGTTTTTTCTTGAAACCAAGCAGAAATAAAGAAACAAACAAAAAAGCTGCCTTTTTTTTTCCTAAAGACTGAGTCTTGCTATGTTGTCCAGGCTGGTCTTGGACTTCTGAACTCAAGGGATCCTCCTGCATCCCAAAGTGTTGGGATTATAGGCATGAGCCACTGTGCCCAGCACATATGTACACTTGTTTTTTTTTTGTTTTTTTTTTTTGAGACAGAGCCTCAAGCTCTCGCCCTGGGTAGGGTGTCATGGCATCACAAGCTCACAGCAACCTCTATTTCCTGGGCTTAAGTGATTCTCTTGCCTCAGTCTCCCACGTAGCTGGGACTACAGGTGCCTGCCACAAGGCCCGGCTATTTTTGTTTGTTTGTTTGTAGTTGTCATTGTTGTTTGGCAGGCCCGGGCTAGATTTGAACCCACCAGTTCTGGTGTATGTGGCTGGCGCCTTAGCCGCTTGAGGTGCTGAGCCTATACTTGTTATTATAGTTTCTTGCTTGTAGGGCATTGTTCACCTCACTGTTGTATGCTTAGTGCCTAGAACCACTGCCTGTTATATAGCAGGCATTCAATACAGTGAACGCTTGTCGAATGAGTTCAATGGACAGAGCGTTTGCTAGGAGACCCAGGTTCTATCACTGGCTAGCTGAGTGACCTTGAATCTGGCTGAGGGCCTAGGAGTCCTCCTCTGAAAAGTCAGGAGGCTAGGACTTGGTGGTTCCTGTGGGCTTCACAAGTCTCAGATTTCAAGTCTTCTCTATCTTCCCAAAAAGTCTTATTTGTACATGCACTGGAGGAGTTGTCATGTGGGTGACACTGAGGGCCCAGCTTGGTGGTCTGTTTCAGGGTTGAAGCCAGGGAACACTGAGATATACAGAGCAGAGCACAGCCCTTGGGAGCCTTCGGCATTGGCAGTCACTGTGCCTCAGGGGAAGAGCCTCTCTGGAGGCCAGAGCATCTGACTGTGGAGGCTTCGGGAACAGAATACAGATGCCCACAGGTTTGCCTCCTGCTGCTGTGCTGGCTCCTGGAACCTTGGTCAACCTCAGGCCTCCCAGTGGCCTGTTATCTCCTAAATAGCAGCTCCTCATCCCATCAGGGGTGACTCTGGCTCTGGAGGGGAGGCAGTATAAGATGGTGGTTGGCGGTATGGGCCTCAGAGTCAGATCTGGCTTGGGTTCACTGTTAGCACTCCTGATCCACATGACCTCAGACTAGTTGCTTAAGTTCTCTGAGCCTTATTTTCCTCATCTGTAAAATGAGGAGCATACTTTTAGAGGGTAGCAGTGAGGATTTGATGAGATATTATACTTCAGTATTTTTTTTTTTTTTAAACAGAGTCTATGTCACCCTCAGTAGAGTGCTGTGGCGTCACATCTCACAGCAACCTCAAACTCTTGGGTTCAAGCTATTCTCTTGCCTCAGCTTCCTGAGTAGTTGGGACTGCAGGCACCCACCACAACACTCGACTATTTTTCTGTTGCAGTTGTCATTGTTGTTTAGCTGGCCTGGGCCTTGGTGCATGTGGCTGGTGCTAAACCACCGTGCTATGGGCGCTGAGCCTACTTCAGATATTTTTAATAGTAATTTAAACTGGGCACAGTGGTATACCCCTGTAGCCCCAGCTACATGGGAGGCTAAGGCAGGAGCTTCTCTTGAGCCTAGGATTTCAAGACCAGCCTGGGTAACATAGTAAGACCCTGTCTCTTAAAATAATTTATTAGGGCAGTGTCTGACACCTAGTAAGCCTTCAAAAAATAGTAACTATTTTTCTGTCTCCTGGCACCAAGGGAAACCATACATTCATTCAGCAGGTGTTCATTGGGCACCTCCTTGGTACCAGGTGCTGGGCAGTGTGCTAGGAACATAAGCATGAATCAGAAAGCCTAGTTTGGTAGCCAGGCGTGGTGGCTCACACCTGTAATCCCAGCACTTCAGAAGGTCAAGGCAGGTGGATTGCTTGAACTCACGAGTTTGAAACCAGCCTGAACAAGACTGAGACCATGTCTCTAAAAAATAGTCGGGTATTGTGGCGGGTGCCTATGTTCCCAGCTACTTGGAAGGTTGAGGAAAAAGGATCACTTGGGCTCAGGAGTTTGAGGTTGCTGTGAACTATGACACCATGGTACTCTGTTGGGGGAAAGAAAGTAAGACTGTCTGAAAAAAAAAAAAAGCATAGTCTGTATCCACAGAGCTCAGCCTAGGGCTTTGCTGTATTGCCCAGACTGGTCTCAAACTCCTGGCCTCAAGTGATCCTCCCATCTTGGCCTCCCAAAGTGCTGGGATTACCAGCATAAGCCACTGTGCCTGACTCTGAAGGAGGTTCAGTTAGGCCCCAACCCTAACTGGCTTGGAGAACAGCCTGGGCCTGCTGAATGTCTGTGTCGTGGACACTGGCAGGAACATGGCTTCACAGTAGAGTGAACCTATCACAGCCTTACCACCCAGTCTTCTCTGTTGTCATGCCACTGTCCACCTAGAGCCCAGAGCCATTTTTGGAAATGTGAATCAGATCATATCATTTTCCTGCTTAAAACCTTCCAGTGGCTTTCCATTATATACTGGATAAAATCCAAAATCTATCATGGCCTTCTAGGCCAGGCATGATCTGGACCTTACTGAATATTCCTCCAGTCTCATTCCAGGAAACCTCCCCTTGCTCCCTCTACTCCCACCACAATGACCTCATGACAGTTCCTAGAACAAGCCTGGCTCTTTGCTAGCTCGGGATGTTTGCATTTTGCTCTTCTTTTTCTCTGGAATTCTTCCTTTTTTTTTCTTTTGAGACAGAATTTCACTCTGTTGCCCTGGGTAGAGTGCCTTGGCGTCACAACTTACACCAACCTCTAACTCTTGGACTCGACCAACCCTCTTACCTCAGCCTCCTGAGTAGCTGGGACTACAGGTGCCTGCCACGATGCCCAAACTAATTTTTCTATTTTTCGTAGAGACAGGGTCTTGCTCTTGCTCAGGCTGGTCTCAAAACTCCTGAGCTCAGGCAATCCACCCACCTGGACCTCCCAGAGTACTATACAGGCATGATCCACCGGGCCTGGCTCAAAGGACCTTCCTTGACAACTCCATACAAAGCATGGCTGCCCAGTATCCTTTAATTCCTGCATAGCATTTACTATAAGTTTCAGTTACTTGTTAGCTTGTGTGTTTGCTCTTTCTCCCCTACTAGAACAAGGGCAGTGATTAGATGTGGTTTCTCCCAACCCTCTACTCATGTCTTCTAGGGAGCCTTTCCTGACTGTTACACTGCTTTCCCCTCCCTGTTAGAGCAGGCATTGCCCAGCGTGGCATTCCCTGTTTTCCCCACCAGACCATAAGCCATGTTAAGGAGGGACTCTTGTCCTCTCCATTGCCATTATTTCTGCTGTTTATTGAAGGTGTTGCCTGGCCCAAAGAAAACTTCAAAAATATTTGTGGAGTGAATGAATGAACATTGTTGGATGGTCCATTTGATGAGTAGTGTCTGCCTGAAGCTCTGTGTTTAGGATTCTTGGGCTGTAGCTGAGTGCAGGGGTTAAGAATGCCAGGATCTATTGAGCACATCTGCTATGTGTGTTTGATGTGAGGATCAGTCAGTGATATCTCTTTAGGCACTTGTATAGGGAGTAGGCATGCTTACCAAGGAGCCACACCTCTGCTTCTCTGGAGGCTCCGTTTAGGAATGTGGTCATATTTGCTAGAATGACACCACCTGCATTGTGCTGGAGCCCTCTGCCACAGGGAGCCCTTGGGATGTCTGCTGATCTTTCTCTCTTCATCTCTTCTTCTAGCTGCCCCTACCTGGCCCGCAAACTGACCCTTGCCATCCCCATCATCGCTGCCATCCTCTTCTTCTTCGTCATGAGCTGCCTGCTGCAGACGAGCTTCACGGACCCCGGCATCCTGCCCCGGGCCACTGTCTGTGAAGCAGCTGCCTTGGAGAAACAGATTGGTGAGGCTCCTCCTCCTAGCCAAAGCTGGGTCTCCACCTTCCCTGACTCAGGAGCAGGGCTGATTTTCTCTTCCAACTGTGCTAAAAACTGAGGGGATAGTAGTGAGCAAAGCTGGGTGGAAAGTATGCTGGAGTCAAGGGAGACAGATGATGATCAAGTGAGCAAATAAGTAAGAAATGCTGGTAAGCCGAGGGCCTGATGGCATCCAGCATGGAACTGGGTGCTTCCGGGGGCTGGGCATTGTTTTTAGCTCTTTATATGCAGGATCTTATTGAACCCTGTAATCCTATGAGCAAGGTACTGCTGTTGTTCTTCTTTTACTGATTAATTAAACTGAGGCACAGAGAGATTAAGTAAATGACTCAAGAGCACACAAGTAAGTGGAAGAGTTAGCATGAGACCCCAGGCAGACTGGCCAGAGCCCCTGCTTTTAAACATTCATATATACTTATTCATTACTCACCATTTATTGAGCCCCTATAGTATGCCTGCCAGGCACTCTTCTAGATGCTGGTGATATAGTAGTGAACAGAACTGACAATAATCCCTGTCTGCATGGAGCTGAAATTCAAGGAGGAAGAGAAAAGATAAATATCTAAGAGGTCAGAGAAGAAAGTAGGGAGGGAGGATCAGTGCTGGGGAAGGATGTGTGATTTTATTTTATTTTATTTTATTTTAGCAATTCTGGGCCAGGACTGGGTTTAAACTTGCCACCTCCAGCATATGGGGCCAGTGCCCTACTCCTTTGAGCCACAGGTGCTGCCCAGATGTGTGATTTTAAATAGGGTGGTCAGGGAATATCTTGTCTTGTGACATTCTCAGCAAAGAAGCATGGGCCCAAAGGGTGGAGGGCTTGGGCTGTGGGGGTATCTAGGGAAGAGCACAGTAGTTATGGGGCAGTGGGCTAGATTAGGTCAGGTGGTCAGAGGACACCTCTAGGAGGATGGGGCACTGGGGATGGGTGCTGAACAGTGTGGTATGAATATGAGAATGTGGAAACAGCAAAAGCAAAAGCCCAGAGTGGTGAACATTCTGGGTGTGTTTGAGGAACAGCAGGAAGGCCAGGGTGGCCAGAGAGAACCTGTGCCCCCAGGCACTCCAGTGGCCCTCAGTTCCTCCCTCTGGGTGGCTGGCACCAGGCCCAGGCCTTGATCCCAGCTTGCTTCACCCCAGCTCCTTCCTGCCGAGAAATGACGTGGCTCTTTGCACACCTCAGGGGTTTCCGGTACGTGGTCGGTTTCTTCCCCTAACAGGATGGTGTTCGCATAGGCTTTTAAACCCCCAGCTGGCCCTGAAGAGATCTAGCAGCCTGTAAATGTCAGAACCCTACTGCAACCATTGCTGGAAATCATTTCATTAATTCTCTGGAGCAGTCGGTGGGGTGGGGGGAAGTTGGGAGAGAATGTTCTCTAGACATGTCTGTCCTCTGCCCAGGCCAGTCTCCAGCCACGCCCAAAGTTGTCACCTTCCTCTCACCAACATCCAGCTAGCTTCCTTCCCCTCCTCCCCAGGCCAGTGGCCACTCTTCTGAACCCTGTGGTTTGACCTGGACCAGCCCACCAGGCAGCCGAGGAGGCTCAGCAGTGTCCCATTTGTCCTCCCCTTCAGGCCAGGGCTAATCGTGAGGCAGGATTATTGTCCAGCTCAGCCGGACTCAGAGGTCTGGCTGCCTGGAATCCTCGGCCTCCTGGCTATGGGTAATAATGACAACAGTAATCCTCATGTCTGGGGGGAGCTTGGCCGTGTGCTGAGTGCTTTCCCACAGATCTTAACAGTAACTTGTTGAGGTGACCCTGTTCACCTGTCATGCTGATGCAGTAACTGAGGCAGGTGATCCAAGTCCAGAGAGTGAAGGAGCAAAGGTGGAGTGTGTGGCTTTGACTCCCAGATGCCTTGCTTTGTCTTCTGAGATGGCAGTAGGGACATGTCCCCTTTATCCTTATTCCTCTACTCCACTGTCCTGTGACATGGGATGCCTTCCTGACTCCAGTTGGTCCGGGCCACACTCCTCTTTCTGCTGTGCTGTGAGGACACAGGACACCAGTGTCTTGTTCACCCTGTCCCATGTTGGCCAAATAGATGAATGAGACCACGTGAACTTCTGTGAAGGCCTTTCTTGCTCTCCTGAGGTGATAGGTCAAGAGACAGTTAGTTGGGCCTTGGCGCCTGTACTCAGTGGTTAGGGTGCTGGCCACATACACCAAGGCAGATGGGTTCAAACCTGGTCTGGGCCTGCTGAAAACAATGGCAACAACAACAAAAATAGCCGGGTGTTGTGGCAAATGCCTGTTGTCCCAGCTACTTGGGAGGCTAAGGCAAGAGAATTGCTTAAGCCCAAGAGTTTGAGGTTGCTATGAGCTGTAACAGCACAGTACTCTACTGAGGAGCAACATAGTGAGACTCTGTCTCGAAAAAAAAAAAAAAAAGGGAGAGACAGTTGGAACTTTCCCCTCTTAGACTGTACAGCAGTGGTTCTCAACCTTCCTAATGCCGTAAACCTTCAATGCAGTTAAAAGGGGTCACAACCCACAGGTTGAGAACCACTGCTCTACAGCCTTGTTCATTGGTGTATTCATTCTGTATGCTGACTGCTGCTGGGGAAGGAAGAGGAGAGAGGCCCAAAATGAATCTGATATGAGCTCTGCCTTCTGGTGGATTCCAGTCCGATCAGTCCCAGGTGGAAGGCTTGACTGGCCACCACAGATAGGGTCAGGGTTTAGAGGAGGGTTGGAGGAATCAGGAGTATTTTCTGTCTGGAGGACGTAGGGAGGCTTCAGGGAGAAGTGATGCTTGAGTCAAGCCTCGAAGTTTGGGTGGAATTTCAGCACAGGAAGATCTGTGGAGGGGGCACTTCAGGCCTTCCTTTGAGAATAGTTGCCAAGCCTAAAAGTGACATCTGGAGGCCTTTGAATTCTCAAATTTGAATAGAAGCCATATTTGTGACTGTGGCCAGGAAACTTCTAACAGAGATGAAACATATTTCCCTGAAAAGGAGTAAGGTCATTAAGCCTTTTCAAGAAGGTTGGGGGCCAGCTCTGAGGTTGGTGGTGCTGTTCATAGAAACATGAGTTCGGGGTGGTGCCTGTGGCTCAAAGGAGTAAGGCACCGGCCCCATATGCCAGAGGTGGTGGGTTCAAACCCAGCCCTGGCCAAAAACTGCAATAAATAAATAAATAAATAAATAAGAGAGAGTGTGTTTAAAAAAAAAAAAAAAAGAAACATGAGTTCATTTCCTGGTTCCAGGCTCATGCAGACAAAATGGGCTTCTCCCTGTGGCCTCACCGACTAGCATCTCCTGCCCAGCAGGTTCTAACCTGGGGTTTCTTTCTTTTTTTTTTTTTTTGAGACGGAGCCTCAAGCTATCCCCCTGGGTAGAGTGCTATGACATCACAGCTCACAGCAACCTCCAACTCCTGGGCTCAAGCGAGTCTCCTGCCTCCACTTCCCAAGTAGCTGGGACCACAGGCGCCCGCCACAACACCCGGCCATTTTTTGGTTGCAGCCATCATTGTTGTTTGG